>JANAKD010000539.1:0-16997 GCA_027627215.1 Lecanicillium saksenae | reverse complement strand
CTGTAATGCTAGCGGCGGTTAGCCTGTGCGCTCGCTGTCGCCGGCCGCTGTCTGCCTGCTGCCACTTCTCGTCTCGTCCCTTCTCTCTGGCCTCTCTCTTTCTCACCACCTACACTCCACATTAAACTTACCATCATTACCCAACGCCGTCAATCTCACCTCTCCTTTCCTCGCCGCCTGACCTCGACAAGCGCCGTCTTCCTCACGAGCGACCTCTTCCGCCGTATCGCCATCTAATCCGCATAATATCGCAATATCTACTATTTTCATACTTTTCGCACAGTCAACGTCGCAACCCGCCTGCGACTCCCCGCCTGCTGAAGAAATCGCCCCATCTTGACGATCAGCCGTTGACAGGTTCATCCCCCAACGGTACCCTCGATTCTTGCTTCGACGACGGCCGCCTCTGGCAATACTCCCCTTTCCTTCGATTAAAGCGCGTACGATCGCCGCCGACGCCTACCGTGGATTGATTCATCCCATCCCGACGCCATGGCGATTGCCATGCGCTGGCATAAGCCCGACAATGTCGCTGGCTCGTCAGCCCCGGCCATCATGGTCGGCCTCTTTGTCGCTTCTGGTGGACTCTTGTTTGGCTACGACACTGGGTAAGCCATGGATATCGCCGTTTACCTGCACCCCTCGACGCTCGACATGGTTCCGACCTGCGGATACTCAAGACGCCGCGGCACCTCCTCACCACCCGACTGCTGGTGCTTGACCGGAAGTGAGACTTGACATATCCGCGGAAGAGGCCTAGAAAGCGTTCCTATTCTTACATATCCTTTTCCTCTCCACAACAGTCTATCATGTCTTGTCATATCCGGTCTCAAAAAATACTGACTTGTGTCTCAGTGCGATAAATGGCATCCTCGCCATGGACGAGTTCAAGAAACAATTTGCTACAAATTGCGGCTCTGGCGGCACCAACACCAATCTCTGTCCGAGAGACTCATCAATAATAGTCGCCATCCTCAGCGCTGGAACTGTTCTCGGTGCCCTCGTCGCCGCTCCGTTTGGCGACTTCCTCGGACGTCGTAAATCTCTCCTCCTCGGCGTTGCACTCTTCTGTATTGGCGCTATTTGCCAAGTCTGCGCCGAATCTATCCCTCTTCTCCTTGTTGGACGGTATGTTTGTTCTCTTGCCGGATATACCCATTCTGGTATTAATATTTTCCCAGATTTCTTGCTGGCGTTGGTGTAGGCGCCGTCTCAGTGCTCGTCCCCATGTATCAGTCTGAAATGGCTCCCAAATGGATCCGTGGTACGCTCGTCTGCGCATATCAGTTATCCATCACAGCTGGTTTATTAGCGGCTTCCATTGTTAATGTCATAACCGCCCCCATCCAAAACTCTGCTTCATACCGCATTCCCCTCGGGTTACAACTAGTACCCGCCCTCATCATCACTGCCGGTCTCCTGGTTCTTCCAGAGACCCCGCGATTCCTTGTCAAGAAGGGTCGTAAGGAGGAGGCAGGCATATCGCTCAGTCGCTTACGTCGACTCGACATCACTCATCCTGCTCTCATCGAGGAGCTTCATGAAATCATTGCCAATCACCAGTACGAGTTGACACTAGGTGACGACTCCTGGAAAGAGATATTTGTTGGCACACCCCATCTCGCCCGCCGAACTTTCACTGGCTGTGGCTTGCAAATGCTTCAGCAACTCACTGGCATCAATTTTATCATGTACTACAGCACAACCTTCTTTGGCGGTGCAGGCATTGATAGCCCTTACACCAAATCCCTCATCATCCAAGTCATCAATGTCGTTTCCACTATCCCTGGCCTGATTGTTATCGAGTCCTGGGGTCGACGAAAACTTCTCATGGGTGGCGCTATCGGTATGGCGGCTTGCCAGCTTTTCATTGCGTCTTTTAGCGCAGCGGCTGGCACAGACCTCAAGAGCGCACAGCAGACTATCCTCATGGTATTCTGCTCTCTCAACATCTTTTTCTTTGCTTCCTCTTGGGGACCCGTAGTCTGGGTCGTAACGTCCGAAATCTACCCCCTCAAGGTTCGAGCCAAGTCCATGTCTATATCTACGGCTTCCAACTGGCTGCTCAATTTTGGCATTGCCTACAGCACACCGTTCATGGTAGACGGTGGCCCTGGCAATGCCGGTTTTGGTCCCAAAATCTTCTTCATTTGGGGTGCATTTTGCGTCTTCTCCGTCTTCTTCGTCTGGTTCATGGTGTACGAGACAAGCAAGATCAGTCTCGAGCAAATTGATGAAATGTACGAGCGAGTCAACCATGCGTGGAACAGCAAGAACTTTGAGCCGAGCTGGAGCTTCCAGCAGATTGTGGATGAGGGCTGGTCACCCAGCGCTATCCCCCCTCCTGGGCACGAGCTGCACGCAACTGCCTCGCAAATAAGTGCCGAGACCACACTCAACGACTCAAGTTCATCTACCACTGCCCATGAGACTGGCAACTCTTCCTCAGATGAAGACAAAGCCGTAATACCAACCATGGCCAATGTTGATTTCAGCTATTAATCATTTTATACCCCTGCTCGAGCGACGCTTTTGGAACGGTTTATTTGAGTACCGCGTCCTCTTTTCTTGTCTTTTATCATTTTTGTCACTACTTGTTCATCAGCTATTTACGTCTTACGTGACATGGATTAACAGCGCGGAGTTATTGATGCTTTGGAGTTTGCTGGAATTATTTGACATTTCTGTGCTCTTTGACGGGGAGAAAAACATCATCTATTTAGGAAGGCCATCTTGCTGGAACTTGGCGACTGCATTAGACAGTCCCGCTTGCGAGCGGCAGTTCTCTGGTTTTCTCATGACAATATTACATTGGTTACAATCATTGCACCTCCTGTATTTTTGCCATGTTTCGAATTAAAATTTTCTATTTCGTATTCTCATCATCTGATTATCTATTAAACTTTTGTGCTTCCGTTGTTTGACTTTAGCCATGCAGGTCGGCGCAAGATGGGGTGGGTGACCTGTCCTGGGGGTGTGTCTTGTGACCCAGCCCGATATGATCGCTCTACCGCATGCATGAATCCAAGGGAGAGAGGATCGCGAGCGATGGGGAAAAAAGCAAAAATGTTTCACAGTGAGGAAAAAAATCAGCAATGGGTCTTGAAAAGAATTCAATCAAACGAGAAACCTCTCGTCTATGGTGAGGAAGACGAGGGTTGGGAGCAAAAAAACCAAAAAAGAAATCTCCGAGGACGGAGTCGAACCGCCGACTTTTCGATGACAATTATTCAATTACAGTCGAACGCCATGAACCAACTAGACCACTCAGAGTTGAAAGGAGTACATTTAAAATACTTTATATGGGTAAGTCCAAAATATGACCCACTTTGTATTTCGCCACTACTTACCCTGTTTCGGCCTCGATTGACTGTCGTTTACTTTTACTTCACACCCTTTATATGATGACTGCTTTCAAAAGACAGCTACTTTTTCTTTGGATTTCGCTGCTATAAGACGTGAAAGGGCTGTTCACCGCAACACATTATGCTTGCTATCTGAGACGCTTCCTTCTCTGCACTCTGTTCAAGTGTACCGGCCTAGGTTCGGGGGGGNAGGGGAGGTGCCAGCTTTCATTGGTTGACAATTCGACAGAGTATTCTCGTCTTTCTGAATTTGAACATCGCTGAATATCTCAGAAAAGAGAGTTGCAAAAAGACATGTGGGTTCAGGTCGATATGGCGCCGCTTCTCGCGGCATGGTGGGCTCTTGTTCCGGATGGACACCGTCGGTGCTGCGATCCGTAGGCTGCTCTGCGAAGGAAATGGCAAGAGATTAGATCATGGTTTGAAAGCGCTGCATCTATAAGACCTACCTGTTCCCATCGGACAATTGACTTTCTGCTACGACGACGGTGGCTGTAGTTGAGCGAGGTCACAGTAGTTGAGGTGCTTTTGTTGACTGGGCGTTACTTTCTATTGCTCGGACAGCTCTCATAATAAAGAGATAAACACGTGGAATTCGAACCATGGAGATTTGATACATGATATACATATTCACATGGTAGTTTTCTGCTGTAACACCGGCCATCGGATCCGATGCGGCCGCACTCCAAACGCCGATGCAGGTGGAGAGAACCACACCGCGTCGAAATGTCAACCAAGAAAAGGGAATATGCAAAGGAGCACAATATGATCTCGTATTAATCTGCGTGATTGTACTCAGGCATACCATTTGCTTTCTACCTTCTACATGTTGAAAATACATTACACTGGCGTTCAGTTCTGTTGATGCGCCTCTACCAACGACGCAGGGGAATTGCCAGCTGAATCGTGAGTTTAATTAAAATTGTAAACATGTTTCGCAAAACCATATTCTTCACTCAATTAATCGTCAACTCGTGCATATTTCGCCTCAACTGTGCTCCAAGCCGGCGTCTTACACGAAAGCACAGTGTGAGCAGAGAGCCTTCCCGCACCCCACACAGTATCACCCAACCGAGGCCTCGCCAAATCAGGGGTCCTCCAATTCCAAGCCAGCGCCCCTCCTGCTGAGCCACGAGCTTCAGACACGTACCACACACAACCAACTTCGCCGTCACTCCTTTTCTTTTTCCCCTTGCCAATCCGAATTGCTTCTTTTTCAGTTGGCAAATATAACAGTCTTTACCAGAATGAAATAGAGAAAAAGGTCTTGCGCAAGACTTTCCTTCTCTACGCATACCCCACAATGGGTGTCGTTTCCTTCCTCAAGAAGGTCTACAACCTGGACACCCTCGACACGCGATTCACCTCGTCCTCGTCGGTGCCGTACAAGACGGTCATTGATGCGCGCAGCGACCCGGTCGCGCAGAGGGAAGCGGCCGCCAAAGCGCAGAGTCGCTCGCAGCCGTCGAAATGGAACACGCCCGAGTTCTACTTTTACTATCTCGTGTTCCTGGTCGCGGTACCTTACATGTTCTGGATCGCCTATGATGTCTCGAGGCGTACGTCGAAAACCACCAAGTCGCGTGCCCCCTTTGCTTCGGCGCATTCATACTGACCAAATTGCGTTTTAAATTAGCTTCCGACCCTAGATATCACAAGTTCGAACGGTTCCTGTCCGACGGCTGGATCCCCGGCCGAAAGATTGACATTTCCGATGCGCAATACCACTTGTTCCGCGGCACGCTCCCCGCCATGGCGGCGCTGCTGACCCTGCACCCGCTCCTGCGCCGCGTGTGGAACGCCGTCCGGCCCATCAACTCGAAGAAGCCCATCGCACCCGCGCGCATGGAGCAGCGAGTGTCGTTCGACTACGTCTTCGCCTACGTGTTCCTCTTTGCGCTGCACGGCGTGTCCGCGTTCAAAGTCTTTGGCATCCTCTACATCAACTACCAGATTGCGACCAAGCTCCCCCGCCAATACGTCCCCGCGGCGACGTGGACCTTTAACATTTGCACACTGTTCGCCAACGAAATCTTCGAGGGGTATCCTCTGCGGCGGGCGGCAGCGTTCCTCTCGCCACCTCTTGTGACCGGCGCCGACATTCAAGGCGCCGACTCGCCTCTAATGGAGTGGGGTAGATGGCTGGACAGCTTCGGTGGTGTTGTTGCGCGATGGGAGGTTCTGTTCAACATTACCGTCCTGCGCCTGATTAGCTTCAACCTGGACTACTACTGGAGTCGGGACAAGAGCCAGGCGGGTATCTTTGAGGTAAGTTGTCCCGCATACCGAGAACATGGCAAACTAGCTGCTAATATGCCCAAGAAGAAGCAACTCGACCCTGCCAACTTGTCTGAAAAGGACAGAATCTCGATCCCTGCCGACGTTAAGGACTACTCTTTCCGAAACTATGTCGCCTATGCCATTTATGCGCCGCTCTACCTTACAGGCCCGATCATGACGTTCAACGACTACATCTCGCAGGCCAAGTACCGCCCGGCCAGCATCGAGAAGCCGCGCACCATCCGCTACGGCGTGCGCTTCGTGCTCGTCCTCCTGGCCATGGAGCTTATCCTGCACTACGATTACGTCGGCGCCATCAGCAAGGCCAGCCCTGTCTGGAGCGACTATACCGCCGCGCAGCTCAGCCTGCTGTCGTTTTTCAACCTGCACCTCATCTGGCTCAAGCTTCTGCTGCCGTGGAGACTCTCGCGTCTATGGGCGCTCATCGACGGCATTGACCCGCCCGAGAACATGACGCGCTGCGTCAGCAACAACTATAGCACGCAGCAGTTTTGGCGCGCCTGGCACCGCTCGTACAGCCGATGGCTCGTCCGCTATCTGTTTGTCCCACTTGGCGGCTCTTCGTTCCGCAACTGGCGGGCTATCGCGCGGTCCATCATTACATATATATGCGTCTTTACATTTGTCGCTCTGTGGCACGACATTCAGCTGCGGCTGTTGATCTGGGGCTGGCTCATTGTCCTGTTCATGCTGCCCGAGTTTGCCGCCACGGCTCTGTTCCCCAAGAGGAAGTGGGAGAGCCGTCCGACGCAGTACCGCATGCTCTGCTGCACTGGTGCAGTCTTCAATGTGCTGATGATGATAACTGCCAACCTGGTCGGCTTTGCTGTCGGCTTGGATGGCTTGGAGAGCATCATAAAGAGCATTTTACATGACTGGTCTGGTAAGTTTGGCTCACGATCTATTCCCCAAATCACTACTAACATATTTAGGCTTTGTTTTCTTGATTACCGCGTGCTCTGCGCTCTTTGTCGGCATCCAAGTCATGTTTGAGATTCGCGAATCCGAGAAGCGTCAGGGCGTGACATTAAGGTGTTAATTGTGCAGAGCAGCCGAGACATCCTTTTACGTTTATTCATTGTATATTAGGGCTCATATGGCATAACTCGTGTCATTCAATAATAATGTGAAGTACATGGAGCCTTCTTTTCTATGTGAATACAAGATGCAACGGGAACAAATTGGGATATTTCTAAACTGCAGATTCGCCACTTCCATATTCTCGCTTCCCTCTGCCATTGGGCTCGATGTTATCCGGATGATCACGGGGCAACCCGCCGCGAACAAACTTGCCCATCATGCCGAGCTTCGTCTCCGTGACCCAGACGCGGAGCTTGATGGCCGACCACGCGAGGGCGAACAAGATGACGACGCCGACGGCCACGCCAATGATGGCGCCGGCGAYGTTGCCGCGGCCGCCCATGACGTGGGGGTCGAGGAACGGGTACACGTACCAGCCCTGGACGCCGAGCGTGATGTAGGCGACGGCTAGGTACAGGCACCATGAGGACCAGCAACCACGGGGCGTGAATCCAGGGCGGNCGGCGCGGCCCTGGAGAGGATGATCTCGAACAGCGCGAAGAAGCTGTTGAGCCCGTGCTGGCTGACGTTGCTCCAGACCGCGTACCGCGACTTGAAGCCGCCGGAGACGGCGTAGAGGGCCGCCCAGTAGAGCAGCGTGACGAGCAGGGGCAGCGAGACGACGGAGGAGTAGAAGAGCGAGTGCAGCGCCTGCAGGGGACACGGGAGGCGCGCCAGCAGCAAGAACACAGTCTTTGTCAACAGCGCCGCGCAGAGCCGCTACAACACGCGCAGCCTGCTGCACCTCCTCGCCGAGCACGTCACGCAGAACCACATCAAGGTCGGCAAGAAGGTGTACCGCCAGCGGCAGGGCATCCCCCAGGGCTCCGTGCTGTCCTCGTACCTGTGCAACTACTTTTACGCCGACCTGGAGGCCAAGCACCTCTCCTTTCTCAGGGATGGCGAGGGCAGCGGGGGCAGCAACAGCAGCAGCGTGCTCCTACGCCTCATCGACGACTTCCTCCTCGTCACGACGGACAAAACCAAGGCGGAGCGCTTCGCCGCCGTGCTGCACCGCGGCCTGCCGGAGTACGGCGTGCAGGTCAACCCGAAGAAGTCTCTCGCCAATTTTCGGTTGTCGGTGCCGACGACGACGAGCGACGGGGGAGGCGGAGGAGGAGGCGAGCGCGTCGACGTGGCGACAGTCGACAGCGGCGCCGACTTTCCGTACTGCGGGATACTAATCAACTGCAGCACGCTGGATATCAAAAAGGACTGCGAGAGGGATCAAAAGATTGGTGAGTGTGTTTTTGTTCCTTGGCGCTTTGCATCTTACCAAGGAGGGTTCGTCCGGTCAGGTTCCGTCAGTCATCACTAACATTGATACTTTAGACGCGTCCAATACGCTGACGGTCGAGCATGGCCGCCTCCCCGGTCAGAACTTTGAACGAAGAGTCCTCCGTACGTTTTCTCATCTCCCTTTTCTCTTACAACTACCTCTCTATACATTCGCATTTTTTTTTTACCCTCCACCCACCCATCCCGGCTACTATCCGCTTCCACACAGCTCTCACAGCCCCCAAAATTCTCTCCGGAGATGTCATCTCTCCAAGCCGCCTACCCATCATGGGCATCAAAAAGAAGTCATACGCTCTTTTGTTTCCGCTCGTTTACGAGATTTCTTTCCGCGCGATTAAACCACCCCCGTCACTCTTCTTCCCCAAAGTTTCCTAGCCGTTTGGGACTGAAAAAAAGTTGCTTGGTTTTCTTATCTCCATGTTCGGGGAGGGTATACCCCGTTGACGGCCAACATCGATCATCCATCCATCCAACATCTGCACACTCCCCTCCCCTTTCTCACGGATATTATGCTTACATCTCTTCGTATACGCTATAGACGCGTTCAAGATCCAGTCACACCTCATGTTCTACGACACGAGCCACAACGCCCCCTCCACGGTGCTGGAGACGCTGCGGGCTGCCTTTCGGCAGACGGCCCTCAAGATGTGGGCTTACATGCGGTCTCTCGACCGAGCTTCTCGGCCGCGACTTGATTTGGTCAAGCGTACGTTCTTATTTCTTTTACCTTTTGGCCTCTTCTCTTCTCTCTTCTTCTCTCTTACTTTGTTCCTTTCTTGATCTGCTTGTTTTCGGACCTGTCCTTAGCTGCCCAGGGGTCCCTTGGTTGATCCTGCCTGATGGGATCCAAAAGTTTCCGATTCGTCCAACTCCATCATCCATCGTATTTACGTTATTACTTACACCTTACCATGCCTATCCTAAATCCTTGGCGCCCCCCCACTGTTTTTCTTTNAAAAATCGTTTATTCATCTGTTTTATTGCTTTCGCGCTCCAGATTCAGCCCTCCCGCCCTGGAGAGCGTCAAGTTAACACACACACACCCCCCTTCTCCTGTGCAGACGAAGTCGGTCCCATAGCCACGAGTCCAAAGCCCACACACACACCGCACCACTGCCGCAAATCTTGAGACTAGCCCGCCGGAGAGCCTTAGCTGAAGGGGCGCATGACTGATTGCTGGGTCCATTTCGTCAAGATTTTTCTCCTATTTGCTGGCGGTTATACCGCAACGCTGGATCCCGCGTGCCATCCACCCGAATACATACACCCCCGCCTCCCACTTCCTTTCCCCGTTGCATGCAATGTAACCCTAGTGCTAACCTTACATTGTTCGCAAATCTAGTCACAATTGTGAGGGTGGTGGAGGCGTCATATCTGATCCTCACGAGCAGCTTCCGCAAGATCAAGTACCAGGGCTACGAGTGCTCCATTCGCAAGTCCCAAGTTGCAAGGTCTGTATCTGTCCCCTACCACTGGACAACGGTCCGCGGAAAGTATTCCGTTCCCGTCAGCTCGTCTACGTATCTGGTAAGGCTGACTTTCTTGACTTCCACTTTCAGGTTAGCATATGAATCATTTGAAGAGGTGCTGCGAACGAAGCAGACCCAGTATACTGAGCTTCTCATATGGCTTCGTGAACGAGCTGCCAAGTATGGCAGCGGATCAGTGTAATAATATACATGGAGGGCTGGAGTCCTCCAATCTATGTATTATAAGCTTGCTATATATCTAATGTGATCCGTTACAGGATTTCTATGTCTAAGGCGTATATACTCATTCACCAATTGTCAAACCACTACTCCACCAGTGACTTCCAGAATGCCAGCGGAACAGAAAGTGGATGCTGTCCCATCTCCAGGCCGGGTCACCCGGGAAGCCGAATCCCATGAGCCGGAAAAACGAGAAAGGCACAGGCTCCAAAGTCCATATACCCATGGCCGCCATGTCATCGTTAAAGAATCCCGCCGTAGCATAAAGCCACACCAGAGTAAACGATGCATTGGCGGTGCGCTGCAGGATGACGCCAGTCTTTGGGAACAGTTTTTGCGCCATAGACCCCAACTGCTGCTGCACGATGACCCCTACAGCCTGCAGCAGGAAAAACGTGGGCTGACTCCAGAGCTTTGTTTTTGGCATGGATGAGAGGCTTCCCATTCCATGGAGTAAGCCCGAGGCAGCAAATGAACTCACAAGCGCCACGAGGTTGCCGATAGTTGTACGTTTTTGTATTACACCAGTGTCAAACAGGAAGGTGGCAGGGCTCATAAAGCACATGCGAAAGGTCTGGTGCCACCAAGTACCCCAAAATCCGGCCAGGCCGCGATCAAACACTTCCCCAAATGATCCGTACGCAGATACGTATATCCAGGGAATGTTTCGAGACGGATAAAAGTACGCAGCGACTCCATAGCTGACCATGTCAGCCAAACTGTATCCCGCTGCCACAGCTGCCCAAGCACCACCGATGGAAAAGAGCTGGCGATAGGCCTCGATGCGCCATGGAGGTAGGCTGGCCAGATACGCCGGTAATGTATATTGTACAAGTTTCTCGCGCCCGACGACGAAATAAGGATCCTTGGTCATAAATGTGCCAAGAAAGTCGAGCAGGAGATAGGTGAATGTGAACAGCTTGAGTCGGTGCCAGAAGAAAGTGGAGGGGGAGTGCTTGTATTCAAATCCACATTTACTAGCTGATGGAACAGATGCTTCATCAACAAAGTCTCCATCTTTGACCAGCTTTGGTGTATATGGTCGGGGGAGAACAGAGATGGAGTGATTCCAACCAGCTCCGCGCAAGCTGAGAACAAGGTCGGCAGCCCAGCCCAGTCGGTCGAGCAAAGGTGCCTTGGCCGGAAAACGCTGCCAGATGTAGTAATACTTGCCGTCGTGGCTGCGGATCTTGCTAAGTCGCTGCGTCGTAGGGCTGGCTGCCTTGCCCTCAACTCTGCCGGGTAGTTCTGGAGATGCCGGTCCGCAGCGGGCTGCGGCTGGCGTGCCAGAGGCGTGCGTTGGCATATCCGCCTCGTCGGAGTTTGCATGAGGGATTCCGCGGTCGCTGCCGGCGGCAACTCTAACAATTCGGGCCGCATCACGCTGTGGATTAGTCACAATCAAGTGATGAAAACACAGCAGAGTCCCGTACATCCCCATAAGGCCTGGAAGCACCGCCCATGCCACATTGGTGCTGGATATTCGTTTAGCCTGTTCGCAGTTTACAAACAGGGTAAACAAAAACACAACCCATCGCAAGCGGTGAAACCATGGCCGGTCATGGTGTGGTATAGCAATCCAGATAATAGGTAAAACAAGGCTGCAAATGAGGACCTGGGGCAGGAGGACCTGGTGGCGATGCCCTTGCTCAACCTCTAGGAGAAAATCTCTTCGGTATTCGGCGAGAACCAAAGGCGCTAATGGCCCTAATGATTCCATAATTGGCAGGAGGCTCTTCTTTTCTTTTGGCTGCCGCTCGTGTCTGCACCAACTTTTTGGGAGGGGCGTGCCAACCTCGAAGTACCTCGCTAGCTACCTAGGTACGACTAGGAGACGCTATCACATCCACCGGCCGAGACTCGAAATAACAAGCCAAAAGCGGAAACGGGAATAAAAGCACATCCGATATTGAATTGATAGTTTTTTCGGCGTCGCTTTATAGGGTCATGGGCGTGAGCAGGTCCGATGGCGCTGTGACTGGTCCGTTTGCTCGAGAATGGCGCGAGTCACTAGTGGTAAAGCGCAGCCTCTACCCCCAATGAGTTCGGATCGTCGTGGTTCACACGGTGACAAGATCGAAAAATCAGCCTTTTGATCCCGGTTAATCCTCAAGCGCCATCCAAGCGAGCCACACAAGGGCGCGACGAACTCTAAGCTGCGAGCTGCCAATACCACAACGCCGCGCACCTCAAGCGTAGTCCGTGTCAGGGTTAGCTGGCGGGTGTTAATTTGCCCGGAGAAGTTCGGGCCTAAGGCCGTTGAGCCAAACAGCAAGAGTCAAAGCACACGCCGTTGTGGTTGGAATGCTGGAGATTTGGGGGCTGCAGGGCGTCGTGGAGAAGGTGTGGGTGTGGATGGTAGATGCAACGTGAGAGGCAAAGTTGGCAGAAAACTGGCCTTGGGCCCGCCCAATGTTGGGCTGTTGAGAGCCGGGCCACTTCTGACAAGGTGCGACAGGGGGGAGCTCCTGGGGCTCTGCAAGCTACCAACCCAGGTACATACCTACCAGCTTTCTAGGAGTTACCTATGGGGGTTTTGCTTAGTCTTTAGTGGGGGTTTTCACTCGTTTGTAATTCTTGAGAACATGTTGAGTTATTATCGTTGAAGATAGCCCTTGGCCTCGCCAGCGTACAATAATACAATACAATACAATACAATACAATACCTAACCTAAGGTCGGTACCTCGAAACCGGGGTCCTGTAGGCGCGCCAGCTGGACCGCTAAGGCGAGCAGTGGCTTGGGTGGATTAGGGCTGCCTGATTGCTCGCATTTGCCAAAATAAACCAATCGAAAGGTTGGATGAGAATAAATAACATCATTAGACGGTCCCGCAATCAACGATACATATTCGACCCGCTTTTCCTCGTAACTTGCCATCTCCTACTGGACGGTCGCCAACGGGGGCCAGATGGCGCGGCACTCGCTCAGCTCGTTTACTAGGTAAGATTCCGGTTTAGCCTTGGGGAGGGGTGGCCCTGAAGAGCTGCATGCGCAGTCGAACAAACGGATGTGCGGATATACGTCACGGTATTGTACTGTGGCCGGTCGGGCCCGACGGTTTCGTGGGCCTGCCGGAAGCATCATGTCTACCCTCATGGCCAATGTACGATGGCTCAGCCTCGCCTGGCATGTAGGGCCGATGGGTTGTTCAATGGCAGCTTATCATCGGAACTTTGCCAAATGGGAAATCCTTCTGAACGAGAGGACGAGATCATGGAACCCGCGTCGTCTCGCGCTTAGATCAAGTCTTATCGGGAGTTGGCCTCGATGGCATCCCTCTGCCGCTGCGGTATATACGGGTTTGCTTGCTCGAGAGATGGGCAACTTTTTTACAACTGCGAGCAGCGTACACGGTCAAATCATGAGGTTTGTTGGATTTGACGGCTCATGAAACAATTCTACAGCCTTGTTTTTGTTTGGGGCATCGTTTCCCGAGCTTCCACCCATACCGGAATGCAGCTACGTAGCCCATCCGTGTACAGCAAGCCACGGAGCACGCTATTGTTTGCTATTAGAGCCCAAAGGTCCGGCATAACGCCACCTGCTTGTAATTCAGCAGTGGCTTTTTTTCTAATTTTGAAAAAGTCCACATTGGTTTGCAGACAGGGTGAAGGGACAGAAACCCGGTGGGGCTTGGCCTGCTCCAGTGTCCCCCCGAAACTAGTCTCGTATTGTGGCTATATATGGATGATTTTCTTTTCAAGCATATGGCCTTTTAGCATGTAGGAGTAATTGGAAGAGGACTACATTCGTCTACGGTGGATTTGATGCCAGAGTAGGGGGGCGTGCGGAATTGACCGCCCCCGTCAGATACAGGACGCTATTTTTCGTGTAGGCTCACCTTGACCAACTACCATCGTCTATTATTGTCGGGATACTTTCCGGATCTAAAGCTCAAAGCGGGAGGACCGGGATCGTACTAGACATGTTTAATTGATGCATCATGGGGTCACAGCCGAATGAGCGCGTGGAGTGACTTCACTTCATATCGGCGCGTGTGGGATCTGCGAGAGGTCAAGGCTGTCCCGGCAGCCACAGACAAAGTACCACTACTTTCGGGCTTGATTGCCACACCACGGTGTGTAGACATGCCAAAAACAACGCGAGGCTGACCGCGAGGCAGAAGGAGAACAAGCGACTGTCCGGCCGGCGTATCCGTCCGTATTCCCAGCAGGGCGGTTTGCCCATGGTTGATGCTGAGCTGCTGAGATCTACAGGGATACTCTGGAATCCGGTGAGGAGATCGAGTGGCTATGCCCAACACCGACACTGAGCAGTGAGCACACAAATACGGGCGCTGCGTCTTTCTTTGCGCGTCATCGAAAGGCCGCGGCGTTTCGCTACTTTGGGATAAGACCGCGGCCGAGGATCATGAGCTGATTCGTCACCCCCCTCTGCTGCGGCACTTGGCCGCGGGTGTCGGAGGAGCAGAGAAACTAAGGGGGCCACGCAGGGCTGAAGCAAGGTTTTCGCAGCGCGACCGGGCTTTTGGATTGTGGAATTGCTCGCATGGCTCGTGTCCCTCCCCCTTGTGGTGGGAGATATGGAAGGTCGATGGGATTGACACAACGACACAACCACGCAACGAGTACCTTTTGCTGGTGGGGAGGAAACAGGGGCCCCCCCCTTGCGGGTGCTGTGGGTCGTTTCCATCACTTCCCACGCCTTGTGGGGAGCCGCTAATGCAGGTTTATGGGAAGCAGCCTTTGTACGAGAAAAGGGCAGTGAGGGGAGAGGTTTGGGCACGCTTCTGCGGGCTGATGAGGGTTGTTTCTCGAAATGCAGAAATAAACGAAGCCTGAGATGGTTGGGACGCACGGAACTTGCATCTCTGCCAGAGCAGTGCCGGCGATTCTGGCTGTGATATCAGCAAGTACCTAGATCCGATGGAGGCCGGCGCAAACGTTGGACTGGTCTGGGGCCAGGCCCCGCTCGTCTACCTGCATGCTAACTCAACCTGGCAGACTAGATTGCGTGCAAATTCTTAAACGAATTTGGGACGGCGATTCTCTCTTTTTCTCCTTTTCCCTTTCTCTGCTTAGGTTTTGCTTGAGACCTGTATATCTATGCTATTCGCGGCTCTGGCCGATGATGCTTGGCGCTGATGTGCTCGTATAATCAGCGTAGATCTACCAATACCGTTGCTAGCCCACGCGGCAGATCGCATTACCTGCGGCAAACGATGCATCTAACGGCACTTGTTCAGCTTGGACACCAAAAAAAGGGAATTAGTTGACTTATTTAGACCTTATTCGCTGCCGTAAAGACTGAACCGGCGAACCAGTACAGACGCGAGCAAGCCTTCACTGAAGCTTCATCGGCGAGACCTTTATGGTTGCAGCACTAGTTAGTAAACGAGCAGCCAGCCTTGTTTGTTGAAAAGTTCCCCCCCCAACAACCAACCAGTGCCTGCGGGTCTTGGTGAATCATCAACTAGTTTCGTCGAAAAAGGCCACTCATGTGGCAGCCCGCCCCCCGCCGCCATTGGTCGCCAGACTCTTGGCTAGGACAAAACAGGGCAAAATGGGCCGCCCGACTCCAATCAAGCAACGGACACTATCGACCACGGTGCAACCAGTACTGGCAGGCACTGGGGGGGCAGGGGGGTGGCTCCGTGTCGTCCCCATTATTTAACTCGTCCTGGAACGAGAGCGCAGGGATGAGGGTAGACCTGATGCGCTTTCGCGAATGAGCTCGCTCGCTGCCAGCCGCGAGACAGGCGTATGCTCCCCCAATACGCTGCCATAATAATGGGCGCCCTGTTCAAGAAACCAACCAATGATCGCGATGGGGTTGAACGAGCCTTGTTGTAATCACCGATATGGCGATTCCGACGGCCTACTTTGATGGCAATCAACCAATGGCCGGATACTGGTTGAGCCTCACTGCTGAGAAGCTGACGCAACACTTGGTTAGGCATAGTGGAAGTAATTGCATTGGTGACCAGGGTTTCCGGGGCTTCCAGCGCCGGAAACTGGCTCCGGGAGATGTCTGGATGTGGTCATTCAATCAGGGGGAATATGAAGAGTCATATGTGTGTGCTGATTGACTCTACAAAGCGACATCGCCGCCCGTAATTCTTCGCACACGCAATCTGCACGACAAGCAGTCACCGATTTAACCCAGAATAATTACCAAGTGCCACACCAAAAATTATACGCAGGCGCAGCCCTAATAAGGCTAAGAGCCACCCCTCCCTCTTGTCCGTCGTCTAATGTGGGCGTTACTCTTTTGGGACGATCCGTCCAGCAAGTCTTGGATTTTCGAGGCCATCAGCTACTACGTAGCTTCCCATGGGCGTCGTTCTAAATCACCCATCTGGCAGGCCCGAGTTTTTTTTTTTAACTCTGCTTCTCGGGATTCTCATGGCCAGTCACCGTAGTACTGCGTCTGCACACTCCCCCCTCCCCTTTGGCCTCCTCTTCCGCCTCTCTCCTAGATCCGTAGCTGGTGCGGTACGGGACTTGAACATTAAGTCCGGACAGTGGGAAGAACAAAGTACCTCGACGCACAGGGCAATGCGGGACGGGTTCCCGACATCGAGGCGACCAGCTGCGGGACACCCACATCACATTGGGGGTCCTTTTTTAGCACGGCTCTAATCAAAGGTTCCCAATCATTCGCTAGCTACCGCCGCTATGGCCTTGCTATTCTGGAACTCGGCTGAGTTTGCCAGGCGAAGAAAGTACTATACAGAAGTCCTGCAGGGATAGTCGANCCCCCCCAGGCCCCCAACACGCCCCCCTTCTGCCTAGTACATGCATCTTGTGTGGACGTCGAAAGGCGTCCAATCTGCACCCCTAGTGAGCGAGGAACTGGCTGATGCTACTCGACGCTTCCTCTCTCGTCACGGACGGTAGTAAATTGAATAACCGGAAAGGCAGCCTATCATTGCTTTCCAAAATATAGACATATATACTCCCCCTCGTCCCCCCATCCGAAATCTCGGGGCTGCTCTGAATTTCACTCCGCCACATCAAGATTCACCAGATTGGGAGGGGGCATACACTCTCGCTCAAACATCCTTCCTCCTGCGTTTTATTGCTCTGTGGACAATATTCAGCATATAGCTGGCCAGCTACATCTCACTCGAATCTTGCGTCCCGGTCTCTCAAAAGCCTCTCGCTAATAAAAAAAAAAAAGAACTGCCGCAAACTAGCTCCGGACGAAAGAGTCAGCGCCCAAAAAAAACCCACTGCACCACCACCACCACCACCCGCCGTCGTGGGCCGTCGTCAGCG
>JANAKD010000538.1:0-17011 GCA_027627215.1 Lecanicillium saksenae | reverse complement strand
GCCAAAGTAGAAGACGAGGAACGTCATCTTGATGAGCGCCACGGCCGCCGTGTACAGCACCTCTAGCACGTAAAAATAAAAGGCGAAGCGCGAGACCTCGGCGGGCTCCAGCGTCCAGGCGTCCCTGCCGATGCCGTTGGGCACGACGCCGAAGCGGTTCAGAAAGGCGCATGGCACGGCCACGACGAAGGCGACGACGACGGCCCAGTCGTCGTCGCTGAACTTGCGGGCGGCGCTGACGAACCGCTTGAAAATGAGCCTCGAGAAGATTACCACGGCGGTTATGATGCCTAGAGTGTAGTTGACGACTTGGTATTCAGTCGATTTATCTCGTCTCGGACGGTGGCAGCGCTCGCTGGCAGGTCTCCGGCTGGCTAGTTACGGCGTTGCTTGGTTAGCTGCGATTCAAAAGCGATTGGTGTTGGAGAGTGAGGAAAAAGTTTACTTATTATGACGGACGCAGGACATGATTTCGCGAGACACTTCTCTGCCGCGCCCAGTGCGTCGTCTAGTTCGCACCAGCATGATGAGTTTCCTGCGCAGGCTCTTTCGGCGATTGATTTCGGGATGCAATTCAGCTGAAGTCGGTGGAGTTAGCTACAGTTGTCGCCGGTGACGCCCCAGCGGCTACTTACTGCACAGGCTGGGAGACTGGAGTTGCTGCTGCCAGTGGCCGACGCTTCGCCCAGGGCAAGCAACGTCGCCAAGGAAGCAACCAAGGTGAGCAGCTCTGGGTGGCGTGATGGCTTCATTTTTCCATTTTACGAAATGAATTGTAAGTATACGCTCAGCACGAGTGCGTTGGAAGTTTAGGTGTATTTAACAACTACATTGTTGGCCCATAGCAATGTCGTCCGCTAGCAGGGCAGCACTAAACTTTGTTGCTTTCGTCTGAAGTGACTAGTTCCCACTGCTCCCCCATTCCCCGCGATCCTTCTCAACTGGAGTTATTCCACTGCCGTTTGATGCTATTAAAATTACCAATCGAGATTGTACTGTGACTACATAAGTGCATGTATTTTTTCTCTCTTTCCTGTGCTTGAATACACTTTTCTGATGCGCGGCATTTTGCACCCAGGTCAGAGGGAGAATCCCGGTGACACATGAGAGACGGCTGTGACGGAAGTCTAAATCGGCGGCATTGCGATCTGCCGACGAAATTAACTCCCGACCATCCAATAACTGGGCTTAGCACCGAGTTCCAGTCGCTTGATGCGTCGTTGTCGACGGCAGTCGCCTAGTGCGGTTTTCGGACGACGTTTCTGTCGTTGACTTTCTCCATTCCAGGCTTCAAAGTTAAATTCCTGGCGACGGACGGGACAGACCCCTGCATCGGCGAGGTGCCCTCTACCACACCAACCACGGCAGTCACCGCAAAGGACCTGTTTTATAGATCTTTATGCAATATATTTGGCTTGATAAGAAGCGGTTTTTGAGAGAACAGAGGACCTACCGCGACCAATATGTATTGGGAGTATTGTATATACGAAACCGCGACGTTTTCATTCTCTGTATTTGGCCGCGGACCTCGCGGGATAGTTGCCTATTTGATGCGACCAGGACGCTGTCAAATTTCGACTAATGGAATAATAGAGTGCATGCCAGACCAAGCGGCTCGATGTAGACATCAATGAGAACTTGAGTTGGGTATGCAAGATTGGCGAGCGACTCATGCAGAACCTGGCTGGACTCGCCAAAATGACACTAACTTACTGTGTCGTTTGTCAACCATGGTAGCAGCACCAGCGCAGATCATGTCAAAATACAGCTCGAGAAAGAGTTAGAGTTGACGTACATGTGGCTATTGTACCAGTTTTGCCATTCCAATAATCACTGAGTCGCCGTCAATACCAATCCTCCTTGGCTAGCGAGGACCGGATCGCTCGCCTGCTGTGGGGGCTCGCCGAGGCGGATAACAGGAGTCCCGGAACTGGTCCAGGGCAGGTTACGCTTGGAATCTTGTCGTCGTCTTTACGGTAGCGGCAGAGACAGCTGTCTCGGAACGTTTCCTCGTCTTAGCTTTGTATCGCACATGTGGATGCAAGAAATGGTGGCGTCAAGCATTTATTGCGGCGCTCGGGTTGGAATTTACGCACTGCACTTAAGCGTTCCTTGAAAGAGCCCGAAGTCGCCGGAACTCTGCACCTGCGACCAACCTCGGGGACAACGTCGTCTGCCACAAACCAAAGGCGCCGTCGGCACGACCATAAATTACTATCAAGATTTAGTCATGAAAAGAAGAATACTTTTGGTCGCACGATATGTATAGGGTCATAATTGTGCGAGCGGGCTTCGCAACTGACGCTTCAGGCTGCTAGCCGAAAACGTGCATTCCAGCCACCGGGGATACAGGTCCAGCAGTCGCACCCACCACTGTGACCTGGCGATCTCTATCAGAACACTACGCAACCCGTTATGTTGTAGGGGCTTGCCACTCTCCTATGGATACAGGTAAAGCATTGCAGAGAAAACTAGTTGCAATTATGGTTGGGCGGCGGGGTAGCTGACTCCCCGCACTTTGCCAACAAGCGAAGCTTAAAAGCTCCTCTATTGTCTTATTGTGGAAGGCGGAAAGGCTCCGAATAGTCTAATGTGTTTGCGATCTAAGTGCCGGCGCATTGTGGCTAAAGTCAATATTATAACGATATTACATACTCTTTGTTCAGCAAAAACGTAGACCCTATAGCGTAGATGCCTCGGCCACTGCAGGAATAGCTTACTTACAGGCTTTTGCTCAGCCGCGCTCCCCGCCGCCACGCTATCAACGTCGCTGTTTACGGTAGTGTTGTGGGTGTTGCGGGATGGTCAGTCTCCGGCTCCTGCGCAACTATCCTGCGAGATTCAGAGGGACCAAGACGGGAATTTATTGCTAAGAGACATTTGCAGTTGGAATTTACTATGGCTTTACGGAAATACGTACTTCAGGTGTTTTCATATGATATCTGATGCCACTGGCAGTTAAAGCCAGGTTGTGTCGTGGAGGAAGACAGGGAAACGCATCAGGAAACGCAATGAGCAGAGGCCAACTAAGGTTCACTACCGCCGGGATCAGGCCTGTGGATGAAATAATTTGTGTAACGCAGGTTTCTAGCTTTTCGACTCTATTGGGTCTTTGAACTTTATAATCATTTTAGTCCAACTGAATTGCGTCAGCTAATAACTATGCCTCTCTTCATATATCCGCCACATAGTCGCTACTGTGCTTTGAAGGGCACGCCTCGCTTGCAAATCAATATTCGCAGCAGATGACTCCAATGAGCAAATCATCGAAATGAAGCTGCTATATCAAATTTGCGCCATCTTTGCCGTCCTTGCCCAGTCGGTGTTTGCATTCTCTAAAAGTGGCTTGATCGGATTGGGTCTCGACTTTTTTGATCCGTTGTGCGGCTACGCATGTGCCAATTCACTTGTGCTTCCACTCAACTGCACAGCAGATACGCAGGTAGGCATGCACCTTACATTTATCATGAAAGCTTGTTGATCAAGTATATACACAGTCTGCGAAAGAGTGGGTTGTCCTGACGAAGCCTCCACCCGAGTGCAGAGGGCAGAGCCAGCCGTACCTTCGAACTTTGGCATATTGCCTGCAACAGTACTGCCTCAACAATACAGAGTCAGGCATATCTCTCCCACAAGTGATTGCGTTTTGGAGAGAGACTGTTCAGGTAACAAAGGATGTTTCCATACCCAGCTATGAGGAAGCGATCCAGAGTGTAAAGGAGACACCCAAAATCCCTGTCACGGAAGGGCGCCAGCTCAACTACACTGGCTACGTTTCAAATCAGCTGTGGGACTACCAAAAGGAATGGCTCATAACATATCGCAGTATCGAAATGCATCATCAATCCTTTGGTTTGGCAATATTCGTGAGCTGCGCTTGCATCCCAATCCTGCTGTCATTGATCCGCTTCTTGCCGTGGCCGCCCACGTTCGTCTCAAAATTTCGTGGCTATGTAATAGATCCGCCATTCATTGGCAAGCAGCACTCGCAAGCAATACGCGGTGTGTTCATGATGCCAACCCGTGGACAAGGCGTGTTTATCATATACATCTGGCTCATCAACATTATTCTGGCCGCGGTGGGGTATCGCTGCAACTCGGGCAATACATGCAATCCTTCGGATCCCATGAACGAGATCAACCGCCTGCACTCGGTAGGAAATCGATTAGGAGTATTGAGCTTTGCCAATTTGCCACTGCTCATCTTATTTGCGGGACGCAACAACATGATCCTCTGGGTTACCAACTGGTCCAGAACGACTTTTCTCTTCATTCATCGCTACATTGCGTTCATCACAATGGGAGAGGCAGTGGCGCATGCTGTCATTTTTATGTACATCAACGGAACAAGAACGTCGCATAAGGACTTGATAACGCTACTAAACAAGCCTTATTGGATAGCAGGCTGCATCGCGACTCTATCATTCATTATTCTTGTTATCACAGCGGTGCAGTCTTTCCGAAAGAGATTTTACGAGCTTTTTGTGGTGATTCATCTTTTCTTCACTGCTCTAGTGCTTGCCGGCTGCTACGTCCACAATTTCACCCGATTTGGGACGCATCGCGGGCATGAGGTATGGCTTTACATCGCCTCCGGCATCTGGGCCTTTGACAGAATTACGCGCGCAGTGCGATACCTCAGCAGAGGTGTCAGAACAGCCTATATCTCAAATATAGACGAAGACTATGTCAGAGTCGATATTCCCGGAGTCAAAGCACGTGGCCACATTTACGTACACTTCTTGGCCATCAGCAAATGGCGCCTTTGGGAGAGCCACCCCTTCTCCGTTGGTAGCATCACCAGCTGGCGACAAGATAAACACTTGCGGTTGGAGGCAACAAACTTTCGAAAGAACTTCAATTTCTTCGACAAGGTGGAAGCTCCCCGCGCTGGTGCTCAAGGACGGCACGCAAGCGCACCCGGCGGGTTCAACTACCAGGGGAACAATGACACACAGGCAGCATGCTTTCGACAAGAGTTCAGCTTTGGGGAGAAATCACTACCAATCAATGGTTTGGGCGCGTCAGAGCCGTTGTACGGAGCACACGCCATGGCACTCCCGCCAATTCCACGAGATAGCTCTGACACGTTTGCTGCCAGTATATGGAAAGATTTCAACTTTTTCGAGAAGTCCCAGCAACCTGGCGTTCAAGGTGTGCCAGAGCAGCCTAGTGAACCGCCCAGGATGGAATCATTCTCTACACGGCAGGACAGCTCGGACACGGCTTGTATGAAAGCAGCTGGATATTCTCCGCCAACCAGCGAGGATACAAATGCGCATGGAGGCACAGGTATTACTTTACTGATACGGAGAGAGAAGGGCATCACAGCGCGCCTTAAAGACTTTGCCCCGACGATTCGCAAGACCCCCGTGCTTATCGAGGGCTCATACAACGAGGAGATGACTCGTGTTCAAGAGAACCACGTGCGGCCAACCGATGAATTCCCCAACATCATCTGCGTCGCGGCGGGTGTAGGCATTACGGGAGCTCTTCCATTCCTTGAAAAGTTTGAGCCAAAACGTGGGCAGTTTTACACGAAGAAGTTGGTGTGGGCGGTGCGTAGCATGCCGCTGGTCCAGGCTGTCGAGGATATGCTCATCGCTGCACATGACACGGATGCTGCTGAGCGACGATGGGGCGACGTGGATGTCAAGCTCTGTGTGGGTGCGCGACCCAACATATCATTTGTGCTTCATAGATTGCTGTATAGACAAAGCGGTGGTACCATTGTCGTTGTATGCGGTCCACCGCCCATGTCTGATGAGGTACGGTGTTTTGTTTCAAAAATCGCAAGAGAGGGAGGATATGGCGAATCCAGGATGAAGGTCAGAGTAATTGTAGAATGCTTTTCCTGGTAAATGTGTTGTCAAATAATAGATAGGGAAGTTAATTCAACAGAAAGCATTTAACAACTCATTTTCAGTCTATACTGTATCTTTCGGTGCTCCCGTAGTCTGCAGCAAGCCAAGCAGTTGGTGGATTACGGTGTGGTCAACGTACGTACACCTGTTGCAAGACATTGTGAAAGTGCACCTCGTCCAATTCAGAAAATAGAACTCTTCGTGGATACACTGGCTCCCCGTGGATTACGTCTTCCTCCGATTCTCCACTGCAACTTCCAGGTCAAACTTGAAGCCACGCGAAGGACCCCGCTTGGAGAATTTCCAGCCTCCGCGCGCAAACACTTGCCCATTCTCTGCAAGAGTCCGACGGAAAAGCTCCATGCGATCCTTCTCAGTCGATGGGAACACCTTTTGCTCCGAGGCATAGGGCTCCATTAGGGGGAGGACATTTTCAATCCACTCATCCACGGTTGTCTCACGTAGCCTGTCCTTTTCCAAATACTGACGTCTCATGTTCTGGCGATACTCTCCGCGCTGAGAAGTGGGTAGAAATGCAAGATACAACACTGCCAGAAGCATATGCGAGCGTGCAGAAAAGTTTAAAGCGTTCATGCTGCAACCTTCCGTCTCTTGAGCGGCGACCGCTGCCAGAAATTCAACCTCTTCCTCGCTCCCCAGTTCGAAGACCCAGCCCCTTTGCGTTGTCATGAAGGATGTACCACCATCCGGCCAGCCGCAAAATCCAATTACAGGTCTATCACTTCCCTTTACATCCGGCTCAAGCGCGACCGCGCTGGCGGCGTGCCATCGCGCCGGACTGTAGTGCCTATCCCAGTCCAATACATCGCACCCCCCTTGCGCCACGTAGATGCTGAAGTTACTTGGCCCCGCTCCAGTAGCTCCATCTTTGCGTATATGATTGAGCCAGAAGCGAGTTTGTGTCTCTGAATAAGCTGGCACCTCCGGGTGATGCTCTCGGAGACGTGATATCGTTTCCTGCAAAGTCTCAATGCCGATTCGAATGATACAATCCTCAGGCAGGATATGCTGCCTCTTGCATGTGCTTATAACAGTGTCTGCCCATCGCGGAAGTTTGTTATGGCATCCGACAGGTTTATCCCGTGGGATGCTGTACGGGTCATTCGATGAGGGAAGGTCGCGCAGGTTGGGGGGGGCGCCAAAATTGAGCAGTTGCTGGCTGTAGGAGATATTCAAGGGAGTAATATTTTTTCCATACATCTCGCGTAACGTGTTCGCGAAAGTCGTTGTAATAGTCGTCGAAATGAGTTATAAAATAGTCTCTGCCGTCCTCGATATCGCCTTGATGGAAATAACCGTAGCCCAACTGGGTCAGGTAAAATATGTCCAGGGTGCTGAAATGTCACTCATTAATAAAAATGCAAGAGCAGGAGCAAAACCTGCATTACCGATTAAACTTCAAGCCATCTTGCCCAAATGACCATCGTCGCTCATGGAGCTTATCGACAGCGTCAAAAACACCGCCTCCTCCTTCAGCAATATGCCAATATATATATGCTATCCGAAGCAGCTTTTCATGGCTATCGATTGATATGATGCCGCCTTCAGCCCCTTCTTGAAACTCGAATGGATCCATCGTCGCCATCGCAGCTTGTGGGTGAACAAGAACATGGAAGTGATGCGAGGCTGGCGAGTAATACTGAGATGTATTGAATTGATACACTGCACGTGAACTACTTGTGGATTAAATAAAGTCGTTGCGGTGGTTGTTTGCCTGCACTATTCCCCGCTTCAGTGATCCCAAATTATCTCCACTCCAGCCTGACTCTTTATCGCTCAGCTACAAAACTTCGTACAACATTGACATCCTGGGAGTAAATTTATTGTTCACAAGATTTTACCAGCGAAGGGGATTATCTGTTTCTCGTATGAATATGTAGCAAGAGGGTGGTTACGACATGCCGAGTCGCGTATGAGGCGGCATCACAGCGCAACTCTCTCGTACGAAACCAGTTTGTTTGGCATTGTGAAAATAATTAAACTCGTGCAACTACAAAATAATTACACCAATAGAATGGAAATGAGCGCAAGTATCGACAGATGCTGCGCCGTCCATCCATCAAGTTAAGCACCTTATTCCTGGGGGATGAAAGTGACGGGAGACATATTCTAGCACAGGCATCGGCCCATGGTGTTCCTAGCCGTTGGACGAACGGTGGTGGACCGTGTTCCTTCACTGGCGCAGATATCTTTTAAGTGGCAAAGGTTCGTCGAACAGCTCAATCGCAGTTCAAGATGGACGTTGACTTGCGCAATTCCGCTTCAGTTGAAGTGGTCAATGATTTTTTTCAGCATTGTAGTTTGGAAATATTTTATTTCAATCCTAATTTTTCAAGTACAGAAGGCTGTGAGCACGCCTTCTGTAGCGTCGAGACAGTGGTTGAACCTTCGGCCAACGTGATGGATGAACCAAGTAAAATAAGCTGCATGAACCAGATAAAAAAGAACAACGAAAGAAGATAAGTAGGTAAAAGAAACAAAAATCCATCTGCCATTTTTTCTGCCCATTGCTCCCGAGTCAGAGTATTCCCAAATCTGCAGCCAAGAGTGCCCAAAGTGTTCCGTTCATGTTCCCAGAAACACCTATTTCAAAGATGGTCCACCAAAATGAGCAAACCAAAAACAGAATAAAAAANGACGCCAATTTGAGACCACAGTGCTTCCTGTTACCAAAATCTTTTTAGGCCGAGTCATAAGCACGGGTGAGAATATTCTCGATAGCAGAAAACTCAACCTGGGCCGCGTGCGCGAGCGTCATGCTGTCGAACATACCACCTGTAGGGTAGTCAACCTCGACCCAAAAGTATCCCCAGTAGCCGTCAGTGTCCTGGGCCTTTTCCTGGATGCCACGACGTTCGTTGTGAGGACGTCCAAACACATCACGCATGGTCTGCTCGCGAATCACGGTAATGTACCACTGTAGTTTTATGTTAGATCAGATATTGAAAACCCGCGTGGGATGTGACGGTGTGGACGTACCTCAACAACATCAAGCGGCATACCGGGCTTGGGAACGAGAGCATACTGGTGGCACCAGCTGCTGGCGAAGCGCGGCTGACCGTAGGAGCGCTGCTCGCCATCAGACATGCCCATAATCCAAGCAATGTCATCCTTCATCAGTGTGGTGAAGCCTGGGCATTCCATGGCTGCCTTGGCGACACGGCGCAACAGTTGCTTGTTGAGGTTGACAGGATCGTCACCCTTGTCAAGGCTCTTTTGAAGAAGTCGCAATAGATCACGCGTTGCTTGAAACATGGCGTTGCGTTGGTTGACTGTGATGCAGTCTGTCATGTACCAGGGAAACTTCCGGAGCGTGCTGATGAGGCATTCATAAGGGCGCTGCGGGCATTCCTTGGAGAAAGGAGACTAGAGAGAACACATCAAGTCAGTGGGGAAAGTAAAGAAGACAGACGGGAAGCAAGACTTACCCGGTGAGGAACTTCGACATGCTTGACAAGCATGACCATCTCTTCAGCAGAGATGAATCCCTTGAAGTTGGCCCAAGGCTCTCTGGGCTTGAATGCCTGGATCTCAGGCGTCACTCCCTTCCAGACTGCACCAGCCGCAACAGGGAAGAGATCTCTCATGAGACTCGCTTGGCTAGACAGCTGCAAGTCCACGGGGCGGTCACCAAGGCGCGTCGGTCGACCAGACTGTTGGTTCTGGGTGTGCTTCTCAACGGCGCGCATGGCGTCTTCGAGCGTGATGAACTCAACGTAGGCGTCCATGGTCTTGCTGGTGACTTTCTCCATGATGATGTGCACCGGCTCTTCCGCATCGTTGAGAATCTTGGAATTGCGACCGAGAAAAGCAATGACCTCGGAGCGCTTCGTAGCAAAGGGAATCTAAGAGTTGTTAGTGAACTGTATTTAGATA
The DNA here is from genome assembly GCA_027627215.1 of Lecanicillium saksenae. Lineage (NCBI taxonomy): Eukaryota > Fungi > Ascomycota > Sordariomycetes > Hypocreales > Cordycipitaceae > Corniculantispora > Corniculantispora saksenae. Next base: position 7,250 of record JANAKD010000538.1, on the reverse strand, counting down.
GATGATGATGTTGGGGTGAACTAACGTTGCCAAGGCGGACAACACCATAATTCTTGGCCTTGGCCTGCTTAGCCGCCTCGACAAACGGCATGTTGCTCGGATCGAGGATCGCAGCGAGCTTGGAATTGCCCCACGCCGGGTTGGTGATCGACTTGAGCTTCTCTGAGCGCCCGTCGAAGACTTCGGCCGGGGCTTGATACACCGCCAGGCTCTTAGATGCAGGAAGTGTCTGCTGCACCAGGGCTCCCAGATGCTGATCAAAAGCCTCGGGCGAAGGGAGTGTCTCATGGTCATTTTGAGTCACAGTGGGTAGTTCCAAGTTGAACTTGGGCGGCGGCTCGCTCGAGACGGGCAGACCAGCAGTGCGCGGAGCATAGTTTCTTGGCTCCGTCATGCGACCTGAAGTGGGCAAGGAGCTGGAGACGCTGCTTTTACCACGTGTGTGCTGCTGACGCAGGGTATCGGGCGAAGTGACAAACTGGTAACTTGCCACGACCCGCTCGCTGGTGTGAGGCTCGTCGCGGAGAGTTTTGGCAGGAGTGCCGTTCTATGGCGTTCCTGCTGAAGAAACAGAACTCTGGGCAACAGCCTGGAAGATGAAATCGTGCGCAAACTTGTCCGGGGAGGTGAAGCTTGTAGCGGCGGAAGAGAGGCTAGATTCTCCAGTAGCAAGGCTGGGGCTCTATCAGCGTGTTAGCGAAGAAGGGTACGAGGCCGCTAGGGCTCTGGCGTACCGTGGTAGTAGTAGCGGAAGAAAAGTCTCCCCAGGAGGATGGAGTCCAGACGGCGGACTGGGGGTTCAGCTTGCTCTCGAAAGCAGCGACCGAGCAGCCAGAGTTGGCACGCGACGGCATGGCAGACGATGAATAAGAAGTGCTGGAGTCCGGGGGCGATGGAAGGGAGGCGTCGAAGCTCATCTGTAAGCTTTCAGACCCCGAGGTAAAAAGCTTCAGGAGCGATTGGCTTTGATCGGCCATGTTGCGAAGCTCTGGAGGAGGGACTCAGTGACTGTGCAAAGCAGAGTAGAAGGGAGGGGTGAAAGAACGTCCACGGCAGAAAGTGCAAAGAAGTCGAAGATGCAGAGAAGTTGGCCAACACGGCAAAAGTGGTAGGAATTTGAGTAGAAGAGATGCGAAGAGAAATGAAATTGATGCTGAAGATGTGTGTTTCGTGATGTGCAAACGCGGCTTTGAAGGTGGAAAGACTTGGGAGTAATTCAAGTCAACCGGCGATGCATGAAAGGCGCGACTTGGAAGTCGATGCTGGAGAGAAGCGAAGCGGAAGAAGATCCAGCTGAGGAAGATACAGTTATATAGATACGCGCATGCGTCAAGTTCGTGCGTGACAGCCGGCCCGCTGATGCTTGAGGTGCATGACCTGCGCCGGTCCCCCGTTTGCTGGAGTAGTAAAGACGGCCGCCGACATCGCCAGCTCAAAGTGAGAATGTGGCGGGCCCAGCCGCCCCGTCTATTGTCAACGAGACGACAATGGTGCATTTCTCACTTTTCCCCAACCTAGCCACGTCTTCCATTACCGAGATCGCATGCTTTTTTCAGTATTGTCATTGTTCATTGCTACATAATTCGTAGCTGTATGCGTCTAAAACTGACATGGGCTGGCCCAGCCCCCTATATCCACGGGTCGTCTGCTCCATTTTCCTACGCTGAATATGATTTCGTGTCGCCTTAATTAAACTAGACAAAGTTAGCGCGATCTTCGGAAGCTCGAGGAGGCGACATACCGGTGTTAGGAAAGATTCTGCTACAAAACGCGCTCTGGCGTTCAACTGTACAACTGTTAGCCAAGCCTGCGTCTGCGGAGCTTTGGATACATACAAAGAGCTTCATCTCGGAAATCTCCTTGTCAACGTCCTCCATGAACTGAATGATAAAATCGACAAGCTTGTGCTTCAACATTTCGTCCGTGTGGAAGTTTGTTATTAAGAAGGAAATATCGTAACCCTGGAGATTAGTTAGCCAAGGTTGCCTACATCGGGAGGCTCGGGCGGAGCGGCGCATGTGTACCTTGATCGGCTTTCGTCTCAGGATGAAGAACGACTCGGCTCGTTGCGTCAGGAATCGGGTAAACTTGTGTACAAGGATGTGTTCAATCTCGTCGGCCTGTTTGATCTTGATGCTTATTCTGATGGAGTTGATGCTGGGTTCGATCAGGACGCGCTCGTTTTCATTACGCGCAATCGTCAAGGGCGTGAGGAGCACCTCGGGCGATGACTGGGCCTCGATCTCGGGGACATTGTGTCGTTCGGCGTTCTGCGAGGCAAAGTTGGACAGCGTCAAGGCAGCCGTCAAGCTGCTGCGCACGCACTGGAGGTAAGGACGGAGGGATTGAGACTGTCGCGGGCCGCTGTGGTCAGTAAGATGCGAAAGAATAACCAATTCGCGGCTCAAAACTCACCATGGCGAGGAGATGGGACGCCGCAGCTGGGCGCTTGTCGTTGTGCGGCTGCTTGTTGCTTTGTCTGGTGTCACTGCTGCTGGCTGCGACGGCGGGGTCACGTATTGGAGCTCACAACCGTCTGTAGGTGGGGCTGAGCGCAGGAAACGACGTATGCATCACGTGAAGCCTGTGGCGCGGGCGGGCGATGTGTGGCGCATTCACCGCTGGACACTCCACTGAATCTCGCTGGAGCAACCACTGGAGCTGCGCGGAGCTGGTTGCTGTCATCGTCAATAATAACAATCGATTGCATGAGGAAATAATATGTTAAAAAAAGGTCAAATAAAATAGGCACAGCGTGAAATACTGGGGCATTTGCGTCTTGAATAAAAACCTTCAAATCCGTAGTCTGTCACGCACCGCCAACTCCGTTGCCAGCTTCAGCTCCAGTGTCAGACACTCCAAATCAGGTACCAGCAAGTGACGAAGCTCTCGACCCTTCCCTCTGTCTCCACCATCTTCGAAGGCAAACCCGTCCAGCTCTCTTCCTGCACGTTGCTACCTGGCGTCTTGAACTTGCCGTATACGCTACATTCTACGAGTGCCACTCGATACCGACAAGAACTGCATTGTACGCCGCTTGACACAGAGAACTCGTCAATCATGGCAATCATACCAGGTTTGTTGCCCCGCCATTCCCCGCGCAGCTAAACAAAACACTGACAGCTTCAACAGTGGTTGCCAAGCACCAAGGCAAAAAGTACGATGTCGAGGTAGACACCGATACGACAGGTCACGACTTCAAGCTACAAATCTACTCCCTCACCAATGTCGAACCCGAGCGCCAAAAGATTCTCGTCAAGGGTGGTCAGCTCAAGGATGACGCCGACATGGCCACGCTGGGCCTCAAGCCCAACCAGGTCCTGATGGTCATGGGCACGCCCAGTGGTGGCGCCGGCGAGCTCGTCCGTCCCAAGGATCAGATCAAGTTTGTCGAAGACATGACGGAGGCCGAGCAGGCTCAACAGGTTGGCGCCACACCTGCTGGCCTGATGAACCTCGGCAACACCTGCTACCTCAACTCGACTCTCCAGACTCTCCGCGCCATCCCCGAACTCCAGACCGCTCTCGAGGACTACAAGGGAAGCGACTCCTCCGGCCTTATGGCTGGTATGTCCCAGATGGATCTCGCCGCTCAGCTCTCGGCCCTTTACAAGAAGATGAGCGCCACTCAAGATCCCTTCCCTCCCATGAACTTTCTCAACGCTCTACGCGTCGTCTTCCCGCAGTTTGCCGAAAAGGCCAAATCCAACAATGGCTACGCTCAGCAGGACGCAGAGGAAGCGTGGTCACAAATTGTACAGCAGCTCGGTGAAAAGGTCCAGATCAAGCAGGAAGACGGTCCGTCCGCTTCGTTTGTCCAAAAATACATGGCCGGCGAATTCACCTCATCTATGGAATGCGATGAAGAAGATGCCATCAAGGGCGGTGAGAAGCCTATTATCGCCAAGCAACAATTCACAAAGCTCGAGTGCTACATTGACGGTCAGACCAATCATCTCCGAGACGGTATCGTCGCTGGCCTCAGCCAGAAGCTCGAGAAGAAATCCGAGATTCTCGACCGCGATGCCCAATACACGAAACGATCTAAAATTTCTCGAGCTCCCAAGTATCTCACCGTTCACTTTGTTCGTTTCTTCTGGAAGCGCGAGACGCAGAAGAAGGCCAAGATTATGCGCAAGGTCACCTTCCCCCAAGAGCTTGATATTGTCGAATTCTGCTCCGATGACCTTAAGAAGGCTCTGATTCCTGTCCGTGACAAGGTCCGTGAGGTTCGCAAAGATGAGGAAGATATTGAGCGTGCCCGCAAGCGCCGCAAGAAGAATATCAACCCCGACGACGTTGCCGGCGGCGCTGGTCTCCCCAGTGAGCGTGAAATTAAGGAGAAGGAAAAGGCCGCCGCCGAAAGACAAAAGCGAACTGGCGATAAGCCCGCAGCCAAGTCAGCCGATGGCGACACCGAAATGGCCGAGACGTACAAGACCGATGCCGAGGTGGAGGCCGAGGCGGCCGCTGCTCTTCTTAGCGCCAAGAAGGAACTGAACGCGCTCATCAACCCCGAGCTGCGGTCCGACGACGGCGCCAACCAGTCTGGTCTGTACGAGCTGCGCGGTGTTGTTACTCACCAGGGTGCCAGTGCTGACAGTGGCCACTACACGGCCTACGTCAAGAAGACCGCCCCCGTCGACCCCACGACTGGGATCAAGGGTGAGGAGGATGGCAAGTGGTGGTGGTTCAACGATGACAAGGTGACAGAGGTCACGGTTGACAAGGTTGAGGCTCTGTCGGGCGGTGGCGAGTTCCACTCGGCTCTGATTCTTCTGTACAAGGCCATTGATTTGCCCAGCGTCGAGGGACAGTAGAGCATGAATACCAAAATAAATTGATAGATGAGAGGTCATGAAGATGAATACAATGTCTTATGAACAAATCTTGTAGCGATTGTGTATGTGTCTATGCAATTTTATACAGGTCTATCGGGGTATCATGCATCATGCAGTGTTGTACAGTGCGCCGGCGATATGCGCAGCGGGTGTGGCGCAAGATTGGACTTTTGGTTCGAATTTCGTCTTGCTAATTGCAAGTTATTTGGCTCGTTTCGCTTTTTCTTCCTCGCGCTCCTTGAGACGCTCCTGAAAGACTTCCATTTTGCGATCCATTTGCGCGCGCTGCAGCACCAAGTGCTTCCGTTGCTCTTCTAGGATGGCTATTTGCTGCGCGGGCGAATCCGCTCGGAATTGCTTAATCGACTGAGAAACGGAGATCAAATGTCAGTACAGGCCCTGGCGGATTCGGCGCCGGAGGGTTTGCGATTTGCGTACCTCTGTCTTCTGGTGGTCGGATTTGAGCTGCGCGCCGGTCAGGGAACCGACGATGATGACGGCGCCAAAGGCCGTCGCGATCAGGCCGCCGCGCAGCTTGGGCTTTGTTATCGGGNCCAGGCATGGCTGTATGTGTGTCCGCGAGCTCTCTGGCAGCTGGGACAGTTGGGTTTGAAGAGTCGCAGATGGGCTAGCTGAGGGGTTCGAAGGAGATCGTCAGCGATGCGCCGCGGTCGCGTGGCAAGGTCGATGCCGTCGCGTAACCAATGTGTGAGAGTAACAGAGCTCAAGTCCGGAATGGGACGTTGCGGTCGATTGTTCGACTTGTAATTGAGCGCTGCGGTTGCTTTTGCGCCGATAGCCTTTCGATGTTCTTGGCTGCCGTGGTGGGATGAAGTTTGGCGTTAGTCAGCTTTCCACACTGATTCACAGTTAGCGCTGTCGCGCGCTGGAGTATAGCGCTGTCGTGGGCTCTGTTAGTGATTGGTTGCTCCAAGAATAAATAGGTAGGTTTAGTTACTGGCACTTATTCAAAGATCGAACGGATAAAAGAAACTCGAAGCTAAATCTAAACAAGTAACAGTTAAATAAACACCAATTGCATCATTATTGTGTGCGTCACCTTGTGTACGTAAGATGGTTCTGTTATACACAAGTTTACATGCAGCGAGACTCTACGAACGCCAAAGCTTCAGGCTCAATCTCGCTGTCAATATGTAAGCTCTCTGCCAAGTCAGCTTTGAAGCGCGATTTCGTATGATTTGATCGTTTCCCGCTCCAGGAAGCATAAATAGAGACAGCATTATCTGCCTGGCCTTGCACCGTTGCTGGTAGGGCTGCGCTAGCACCATCGGTCGGCAGTTGTTCTTAACCTGGGGTGCTTAAAATAAGTCGAGCATAATAGTGCTTATTGCGACACATGTTTCGACGTTTATTATGACGTGAAAGAAATAACCCAACGTGTGCGGTCGGCCTTGCCGTATCTGATCAGCGAATAGCTGAAGTCATTTGGGGCAGACTTTTGTGCACGTCACTAGTGGTTCAGGCAGTATTACTGTTGATCCGAATGTTTTACTTCAGCTGTGTAAAACCAAACCTAAGTTCAGTTGCCACAATGGGAGCTCTGCTGGGGAAATGAGTTGCACGATCTGCGATAAATCGTGCAAGGCACCCGACTGGGCTGGCTGTCAGAGTTTAGTCCATTTTTTTCAGCCCCAGAGGAATTATCAGGGACTCGACTATTGATAGTCGATGGCGAGCAATACGACCAGAGACACGCTTGCCCATACCAGTAACACCTGCAAGTGCGGCTGAACGGCCGACGTCCTACGCTTGACCGAATGAAGCTCTGGTCGCCGCCAAAACATGACCTGCGCAGCCACTAATACCCCAGCATCGGCGCCCGTTCCCTCTGCGATCCAGGCCAAGAGATCCACCATCGGTGTGTGCCGCAGGGGGGCCAGGGCGAGAGGCGGCCGAGAATCCAGCCTGGCCCTCCTGCTAATGGGCAGACGGCAATCAGGGTGCAGCTTCAGCTGGCGCATGGCGGTGCAACATCGTGCTGACGCTAGAACCTTATGACCTTCTCGCTTGGGGAAGGAGAACTTCGATATTGCGCATGGAAAATAGACGAACGGGACGTAAGAGTGGAGTGGCAAACGTTCAGCCCAGAGGCAAATGCTCCGTTCAATTATGGACAGCCTTGCGAGGTACTGGCTTCCGGGAATAGAATGAATAAAGTATAAAAGGCGTCGATTCCGCTCTCTGGAGGGATTATACAGACTCATATCATCTCATATCATCTCATATCATCTCAAGACATCATCAAGACATCATCAATATCCATTTCAACCCACTCATCTTATTCAAGTCACCATGAAGTTTGCTATTGTTGGCACTATCATCGCCGCCGCTGGCGTCCTCGCCGCTCCCGCTGAGGAGATGGTTGAGAAGCGCACGGGTCCCGGCATC
>JANAKD010000537.1:0-17056 GCA_027627215.1 Lecanicillium saksenae | reverse complement strand
GTCGTGATGGTGCTGATGGCGCGAGGAGCCGCGCATCGCGGTCGATGGGCGGGACATTTGGCCGCCAGGATTCTCGCCTGAATCAGCCATGCTGCATCTTGGATGATGGGCAATGGTTCTATGTATAAGAAGAGATTGAAAAGCAGCTCGGGGCTTGAGGAAACAAATGCGATGTCGTTGGTGATCGTTTGCGGGCGAATTGTAGTTACTTGGGCGTCAACGCGTTGTGGTGTTGTTTAGAAAACGGCCATGTAACTAGCGGGCTTGGTGGCGTGAAAAAAGGTCGTAAAATTCGGGAACGCGTAAAATTCTTGATAAACGAAAGATAGTACAGTAAAGGACGACGATGATGTTCGACAGCAGAATAGAAGCTGGATATCGGTGCTCTACTGGAAATAGCAGGGGGGGGGGGGCCGAGGGTCCTTGGGTGCCCATCCACGACGAGACACTTCTTTTTTTCTTTTCTTAGTTCGGTCGGGGGAACAAAGTGGAGGGGCATCGTGGTGGGTTCGCTCGTGGCCGGTTCAGGGCTGGTGCGCTGGAGATTGCCTGTGGCAAACGGCGGCGCTAGGCTGTTTTGCTGCTATTTGGTGCTGTTTGGTGCTGTTTTGGCGGTGCTGAGGCGCTGATGGGCTTCTGCTAGCGGCATTCATTACAGGCACCTGTTACAGCGCTTGTAGGGGGGTTCGCCNATTTTTACAGGGGACATCACAGGGGACACTTGCGGGATTACAGGGGGGTCGACGCCTCTGGTTGCCATGACAGCAAGGCGCTCACCTGCTGAAGCCAGAACACATCTCATCACCACAACCTTGACAAAAAACTATATCAGATCAGTACCTGCAGATGCAGCATTCCGTCAACAAAGCCCAGCCCATCAGCCAACCGACACCTACATCTCCCCTGTCGCTGTCATCTCCACCGCCGCCGTATCACTCCAAAGGCACACCGCAGACTATTGGCATCTCGGCCCCCGTTTGCCAGGTCCCTGACAGGCCGCGCTGCAGCTTCATCGGGTGGTACGAAAAGGGNCGCGTCGGCAGTCGTGCTTCTCGGCTCCTTGAGAGCACCACGACTTGAATCAGTCCTTCATTTCCCATGAGCTGCAAGGGCACATCCTGTCAACGCACGCATCTCATCCCAGCACCGGCATGCACCACGTTACGCTCCGACCGTTGCACACTCATCCCAACCGCAGACCTTGCCTAGCTTCCGACCGCACGTTTGCGAACGACTCTCTGCTCCCGGCCCCGTCTTGCTGCGAGGCGGCGGCCCTTGCAAAAAATTTCTCCTCTCATTCGCAAATTGACTTTTTGTCATCACCTTTGCATTTAAACTCTGGTTGGCATCTCGCTTAGCAGAGACAAGCACCAAACCTTGGTCCGCACGGCCAGCCTTGCGTCGTAGCCTGGGCGGCCTCACTGAAACCTGTTGACATGCTTTACCATCCCGTCATTTCGCCAAATCTAACAATAGCAATCGACTTGTTCACCAAAGCAATCTCGTAGAAAATTCACGTCGCTTCGCATGCGCTTAGACGTGAGGAAATCACAAGGTGGTATATTAACTGTTGCGTAGAGCCACTAGCCTGTCATTGCGCATCATCAGGGTACAAACCCATCGCGGCCATCATTCTTCTTATTTCTTTTTCTTTTTCTCATTTCTGACATGTGAAAAAACACGCTCTTAGTTGGAGAACTTCTCGGGAACCTTGTTGCTGTAAAGAGGGCATGCCATGTCAGTCACCGTCCACGCCTGGGGCCTGCAGTGCTTGTCAAGACTTACTGCGAGTACTTCTCGTAGGCGTTGCGGAGGCCGTCGCCAATCTTCTCCTCGTTCTCGCGGCTCATGTTGTAGCCAGCCTTCTTGGAGACGAAGCCGATGCCTGGTCGTCGCATGTTAGCAGCCAATTTCGCCAATCACGATAGCACGTCTGCCTCTACAGCCCAGGTGTCTTTGTGCTTACCCTTGTCGAGGTAGTCCTCCTGGCCAGCGTCGTTGCTGTTGGTGCCCTGCTGGTTGTTGTTGTTGTTGCTGTTGTCGCCACCTTGCTGCTGCTGGTTATCGCCGCCCTGGTTCTGCTGCTGGGTCTGCTCGTTGTTGTTGCTGCTGCTGCTGCTGCTCTGGGAGTTCTTGAGCTCGCCAGCGGCCTTCTTGAGGAAATCCATTGTGTATTGAAAAGGTGGGGGGTATATGAAAGTATGTGTATAAGAAACTTGAAGCAAGGTATAAGATGTTACAGCAAAAAAAAAAAGAGTTCTAGGAAGGACAGAGGATGCAGGGTCCGTCCATCTTATACCCTTTTGAACTCGCCCACCCAGCGCCCGCCCGAATCCAGCAGCTTCTTTCCCTTCCCCTCTTGGATCGCGGGCGGGAACGTAAATCTCATCCTATCCCTCCATTCATTACTTGCCGATGGAGAGACGGGTGGCTCATACCAAGCCGAAAAGAGCTCACTAACACGGATGAGGGGGGCGAGCTAGGAGGCCACCAACCAGTGTGTGCTGCGCAGCTGCAAGTGCGCGATACGTCATGTAGGAAAGCTTCCCACCCCATCTACCAGTACTGGTCGAGCTACAAAGCTGGGATCCACACCAGCTCTTCAAGTCAGCTCGGCAGGCTCTGACTGTGGTTCTACGGCGGCCGACGGCTTGGGCGGTGCAGGGAAAAAGTAGGGACGCTAGAGCACAATGTGGATGACAACGACGGCAAGCACGGCAGCGGTACCTTGCCGTAGCTTGAAAAGAAGAGCATACAAAAAGCCCGCTGTGGGTGAGAAAACTCGTGGCAGTACATCACTGGTCGTACGTTTGTCCCAGTAGCATCATGTACATTCCCGCAAACAGATGTACCAGTATCCTGTTGTTGGGTGGGAAGCAGCCGGGTTTGGTTCCATTCACTTTGCTCAAATTGGTACAAGCTTTTTAACTGGACATAGCACAAAGGATTCGGCGGAAAGGGTGCAGATCCAAGTTGGCAAGATACAGGCTGAAATGATGTGCGGTTAAGCTCGCCAGATTCCGAAAGCATGCCCTCCATGACTTCATAAATGTGGGAAAGCCCATCTAACCAGCCGACACCATCAACCAGTCGGTACACACCTATGATGTATTTGGTTTTAGCAAGCCGCCATTGCCAAGCAATCCTTTTTCTTTTTCTTCTCTTGCTGTCAAAATTGTAACACTAGACACATAATTGCGTCAAGGAGGGGAAGCGAAATGAGATGAGGGGTTCACTTTTGTTCCCCAGCGGGAGGGGTCAACCACGGAGTGGTCTCCGACGCTGGACTTGGTCTAGGCCGGCGCAGGCTCAGAGTGGCTGTCCAGCGCGCCATCACAGCTGAGCAGGGGGTTGCAGCGTAATGTGTTCCTCTGCTCCCACCACCACCGCCACAACAGACTGTAGAAAAGGCCGGTCGAGCTGAGATGGCGGGGCTCTCCGTGTACACGGGGCTCATCGGTGCTGTGGAACCAGGGCCTTCGTTCGCTCGCGTGCATGCGAGCCGTAACAAGCTGTCAGAAATATTATGGCACAAATGGTAAAGTATTCTTCTCCCGCTTTTTCTAGTGGACTAGGCCTCCTGTACTACTAGTATATCCGCAGTATTCCAGCATGTGGCTAGAAGCGTTCCTGTCGTGGACTGCGCCTTGCTACGCGCAATCTAACACAATCACCAAAGGTTTTCAGCGCAGCCAATAGGCACAGGGTAATTTTTGGGCCAATGAGAAGCGAGAACTTTGAGGGGGAAGTTTTTATGGGTCTGCGCACGCCGTAAGAGCTTTCGTTGCTCAAGGCACTCGTCATATTCGAAAACTTATTCCACTTAGTGTATAGACAGTCAACGGCTGAATTACCAGAAAAAAAAAAGAATCTAAATGAACGAAATTGATCATAAAGGAAATGGTCCGCTCCAGTTCACAATACCCCCCTACAGCTTGCACACGCCCTGCATTGTGCGCATCGAGTTGACCTCCCTCACAAACGTCTTGGGCAGCGTATCAATCTTGTCCCCCTTGAGTACGCGCCACTCGGCCGCCGCCGCCTTGAACGCGCCCTTCATGCCGCCCGCGACAAAGATGATGCCAAACAGGTTCGAAAGCAGGTTATCCGGGTGCTTTACCGTGTCGTAAATCGAGTAGCCGATATCCGCAAACGCACCGGCCAGCTCGATAATGGTACGCAGGATCGCGCCGCCGATGATGCCCGCCGCCTGGCCGACAAACGGGATGAAGAAGAAGACGGCGGAGATGATGGCCGCGATGCCCTCCTGGCGGTCCTGCTCAATCTTTTGGTTGGCAATCTTGACGATGCCCTCCATGTTCTGCACCGCCGCGCTCATCGACATGGCGGGCAGCACCAGCGTGCTTGCGAGCTCCTCCCACGCGACCAGGTAGTTTTCTGCCATGGTCATCTGCAGATCCATCTCGTCAATCAGGCGCGTCGTGTTGTCATACGCGCGCTTGATGATGTCCGAGGGGTCATATAGCTGGAAATCCTCCTTGAGCGCGGGGTAATTGCGCCAAAACACGTCCGTGTCCTTTTGGCACTTGGCCATACCCTCCAGGTCGGCTTCCGTCCTGCCCCAGACGCAGCCGTAGTTGTAGTAGACGTCGTAATCGATGAACTCGATCCAGTCGCGCAGGACGCCATAGTCATTTTCCATGTTGTTGAAAAATTTCTCCTTATCGTCGAGGTTCCAGTTCAGCGCGTCGGGAAAATCGCCGACGTCGTCCGGGCACGACACCTTTTTGTCGGCGCTATCGCTGCACTTTTTGGGGTTGCCCTTGTTAGAGCCGGAGCAGTCGAGGTGGAAGCAGATGGGATCCATGTAGTTGCCGCCGATGTCGCTGCACTGGTTGCAGCACTTGGTCGGCTGCGACTGCGAGCAGTGCCAGCCCACGGCGCCGTTGTCCAGCATGTACTTTTTGATCTCAAAGATAGACTGTGTCTGGATGATGTCGTGGTAAATCTTGAACTTGCCTACGTAATCATCCTTGATAATGTCGTTGTACTTGTCTCTGGTGGTGGTCAGGTTCTTGGCAAACGCCTTGGCCAGATACTGGTTGACGCAGGCGTCGGGAATCGAATCGTACGACGCTTCAATCGCCTCCAGTGTGTCGTAGATGGCGGTGCATGAAGTAGTCGTGCCATAGTCTTCATCTTCATCATCCTTGTCATCATCGTCACCCTCGCCCCTGTAAAGGCAGTCAGTGTACGAAAAAACGTGAGATAATATCCGACATGGGTGTATACATACTCTCCAGTCGAAGCGCGGAGCCAAGCATTCACCACAGAAGTAAAAGGATGAATATTGGTGTTGGTGTTTGCCTTGGCTAGCACAGGCTTATCAGAACCGTGGTTAATCATTTCGACTGTGCCAATGGTGTAGATGTTATAAAGGAAAACTTGACCGCTCTTATCAACCTTGATCACGCGCTGCTGACAGTCTTGCGTGTCAACACATGGCTGTGTGTATTTTTGGAACCAGTTGTATAAGCCAGCGCCGTATACGTGGACGTTGGTTGAGCTGATGATAGATAGACCCCAGGCGGCCGCACAGTGAGGGTCGGACGAGTCGCATTCCGAAAAGTCAGGATCTGATCGGAAGTTGAGATTGTCCTTGAACGGCGCAGGTGCCTGCGGATCAGGTAGGTAGTATGGGCTTTCTGTTTGAATCTAGAAAATGATTAATAAATTTGCTGAGGGATAACCTTTTAGATTAAACTAACCATGGACATGACAATGTTGCGTGCGCCGTAGATCATGTACTGGTAGAGAACCGAATGCTCCGATGACGTTCCGTACAGCCAAACGGGGCCGGCAACACTTTCAATCAAGATTCCTGTACAATGTCAGTCGTAAAACAGAACAAGGAGAGAGGGAAAAAGTGCTCGCATACCTCTTGCGACATAAATGTCAATCTGCGTTTGGCTAGGGCCTCCATCGAGTTCGTGATCTGCAACCCAAGCCCAGACATTTTCCAAGTATCCAGACGATTCGGCAGTCATGTGCAGCATTAGAGCGCAAGCCATGCACTTTTTGTTGACAGATCCAGTCAGTTTAGGACAGTCAGACTCTTGTAGATGCGAACCCGCGGCGCCACCGATGCGGAAATGGACATCTGAACATGGGTTAGCACGGGACGTGTACAAACAGGCCGCATCACAATAGAAGACCTACCCCACATGGCGGCAGCGCCCTGCTTGTCTTCAGCAATGTTCCATTCCATGAGCACAGCACCGGCAGTTGGTCCCTGTACGGTCAAGAGCAAGTCTTGAATCTCCATGGAGCCAGTGTCACCATAGTGTCCAACAGACACCACCTGATGCGGGTCTGCTGCATTCTCAAACATCTTAAAGAAAAGTTAACAAAACCAACCATCTTGACAGAGTCAGAGCAGATGTGACTTACAGATCCCTTGGCGACAATTTGAGCCCAACATTCGCCAACAATGACGGAGCCCGGAGGCAGCTAGGACGACAGTTAGGATAGGTCTTCGAGAAACATATACAGGAATAAAACGCATACGAAAAGGGTAGTGGTAACAATGTAAGATCCCATAGGAATGTATAGGATCTTATTCATGGCGCGAGCAGTGGCAGCCGCAATCGCCAAGGCAAAAGTGTCGTCGGTCACACCGTCACCTGTCAGGCTTGTCAGTTGATGTCGCCAACGAAGCGTCATTAACGGCTATGATTAGAGTCTTGCCTTTGGCTGTGCCTGCAACCGTAATAAAGTCATCAGTAGACTTGTGTTCGTACTGCGGCTTGGAGCGGATATAGTAGCCGTCCGTAGCAACACCGTTGGACATGACCAGCTCAGGCTCTCTCTCCGCGAGGTCAGACGACTTGCCAGTGACAAAAGTACCCTCGGCATGATCATCATCATACACCCTTCCGAGTATCCAAGATTTGATGACTGAAGAGCCTCCAGCCAGCTTCGTGTTGGAAGCCTCGTGAATGGCCATGGTTTTGACGTCGCTCATCATGACATTCTCCAGCGTCATGGAGAACTGCTGTTCGTCTGTGCCGCCTCTCTGGGTCTTGATGTGGACGCCAAGGTTGACGACTTCAAAGTGGCTGTCCAGGAGCATCATGGAGCCGCCCATAAAGTCGCCCTCCATGTTGAAGCCGACGTCTGTGTTGAAGACGTACATGTTCTTCCACGTCCAGCCCCAGTCCCACAGCAGGTCAACGGCAATGCCGACATTGAGAAAGGCCATGGAGTGAGAAGTAAACTGCTGGTTGCCGCCTTTACACGTGTGTTAGCAGCTGTGATGTTGCGTTCTCAGGCGACAAAGACCTACATCGGATACCAATAGAAGTGTCGCTAAACACTAGGTCGCCCATAAAGCCGCCGCTGCCGTTTTCGGCAACTAAAATAAGACAGGCTGATTAGTACATTGAGACCTAATAAATGAAGGTTACAGAAAATAGAATAAACATACAGATACCAATATGCTTCTTATCTCTGTCCTTGGATCCGTAAAAGTGAACGTTGAAAATGCTGGTGGCCTGCGCAACCTGCCAGTGGAGACCCGCAATGTTGTCCATCCGCGCATTGCTCGTGTCGATGATCAAGTTGCGGACTTGGCGCAAAAAGTTATTCTAGTGCCTTGATTAGAATCACATTTCTACAGCGCTGCATGTGTAGCGACGGTATTGATCTCACCTGGTTGATAAACCACTCGTCTGCTCCTCCATTGCCACCAGTGTACTCGTCAGAGGAAAGAACGCCCAATCCTACAAAGTTTTCATCAGCGATTATGACGGGCATATCATTTGGCTACAACTAATTGTTAGAGCTTGCGTTATATGGGTAGGCAGGAATATACATGCGTTACCGATGACCTGAGTGTTGTAAAACATAGGAACTGTCTGACGGACTCGGTAGGAGCTGCATATTGTGTTAGCCTTTGCTGCAACCGTAGCTGGGTTGCACGAAAACTTACCCTGCCGGGAAATAGACAATGGCAGGCTTAATAGTAGAAGAACCACAGTCGGCGCCGCATCTGTCGCCGTCTGACATGGCCTTGTTAATGGCATCGGTATCATCTGCCTTGCCGTCACCCTATCCGTCTCGTCAGTATCTTCGTTGCAGAGACAAATGGACAAGGAAAAATGGTGTACATACCACTGCGCCGTAATCTTTCACGTTTCTGAAAACCTTGTAGCCGTCATTGGAGGAGCCACCAAAGGGAACCTTGCCATCATGGCGAATGGTTTCCATCCACCAGCTCGCTCCCGTTCCCGGAGGCGATCGCTTGATCAAGTCAGAGTCTCCATCAAAAGACGCAATCTTGGCCGCAATCTCAGGAGGCAAAACATATTTCGAGTAGTCCACCTCGGTAGCATTGCCCTCGTTCGCAGCCGCCACAATGGCAGCCGCAGCGGTGACAGTCTCATTGATGTGCAGCGAAGCCCTGTCCACAGCACGAGCCTTGTTCGCATGGCTACCGTGGCGGTCATAGTAGTGGTTGACGCGGGGGTTGGCAAAGCGCTCCTTGTTGCGAGTGTTGGACTCGCGCTGCGCCTGGCGGACGATTTGGAGAGCGCGGTCGAGGGTCGAGGTGGAGTTTGGCACCGTACGGACCCNGCGTGCTGTTGCTCACAAACTTGCCGAAGCCTGCACGCCAGGAAGAGGGAGGTCTGTTGGCTTGGTCACTGGGACAGTGACTCGCGGCTCCGGGGGTGGCGGGTTGGCCAGCTGGTCCTTCAAGCGCTCTGCGGTGGCATGGATATCCGAGATTTGGTCTCGGCTTAGATTGGGATGGTCGAGCTTCCACTCTTTCACAAAAGAGTCAATGTGGTCAAATGCTGCATCTATACAGAAACCAGGGTTGCATTAGTACTTTGAATCTTTCAAACTTCGATCTGACAATTCCTTTTCCATATAATTGGCAGGCTTCTGTAGTCAACGTACCGGCTGCTCGCGCAGACGCTTGGGCATCGGCACCGCATGCCAATAGAATTGGCAAAGCCAGTGCGATGAACCTCATGATGTACACTAGATGCCCAAATATGCAGTAAAATTCAGAAGCGAACCGAAAACGGAGTAAAGAACAGGGTTGTAGTCTGGCAGAAAAAGGAAAAGAGTGTAAGAATGAGCGCAGCTCCGTCACGGAAGACGACTTCGAAGAACAGAGAGGAGAAGCACTCTCGAAACTTGACCAGCACAGTAACACTGCTTGCATTCACTTTATTAGCAAGCTGTGGACCTTGCGGACAAGCATCTCCAGCCTGTTCCTGGATAATGGAGCCTCGCTCGCAATCAGTAGCGCCGTGAAATAGGGCTGGATGGTCTAAAGCAGCGATGAGTTCAGCCCCGCGGATATGGGACTGCCATGAGTCGACGAACCCAGGCACACACGGCAAATCGGCATGTAAGGGCCTTGGCATTTTGTCTTCCAGGGTCCCATGAACATGAGCGGCTCCATCTTGCTGCATTCGCTTTTGTCGTTGTGAGGTTTTCGGGTCCGTACGAAGTTGCCCGTTCTGGAAGCAAAGCCGCAATAATTAGTAACAGAGACCGTGAGCACCACCAGTGGCCCCACCCAATGTTAAAAGCCATCTGGGGCCAAACGGTCCCGGGGAAGCTTCTGATTATTATTAGTCCGACTCATCCGACCTGCACGACGTTCCGGTTGAAGATGTCAAATTCAGCCTCTTGGGGTCTAATAGCGTCTCATTGCCGGCAACTTTACCAGGACTCTTAACACCAGGCTTGTCTCTTCCGCGCAGCACCCCTGCAGCCTTGTGAGTTTTTTTCTCTTCAAGCTTGGTCCAGATAGTGGGCTTGTGCAGCTAACTATTCCATCGCAGACTTGATCACATCATGCGATGAATGCGCCCGCCATGGATGAGCAGCCAATGACGGCGTTTCCTCTGTTTTCTCAATTTCCTGTCGATATCAGGCGCAGGATATGGCTTGCCACGCTCGGGCCGATGACACTCACGTTTGCCAAAGGACTGCCCCCACGCGAAGATGAGGAGCTCCCCGAAGACCCTCCAGAGGACATGTCATGGTGCACTCCAGAGGAAGTGGCATACTACACTACTCCACCACTGTTTTCCAACTTTCGCCGGTACTATGGCTATGTTGAGCTATCCAAGGGAAGCTCCCGCTTACACTTTGTGGTCAAGGCATCTGCAGCGTACCGGGCGTGCAAGGAGTCGCGAGAATTTTTGAAATTCGTATTTGCAGAGCCAGTGAAGCCAGGAGGAGGGTTGCCAAGCTGGTTCCGCTTCGATATTGACACCATTCGATTCACGGATGAACTCCTCTTTATCGTCGCTCGCCATCCTTGGTTCACCCAAACACAGCATCTTCATGTTGTCATAGGATATGAAATAGACATATACACCGGATTCTACACTGAAGAGTATATGGAAGGCAAAAACCATTCTTGGATAGAAAAGAACCTACAATCACTGAAGGACATCACCTTCGAGATGGCGTTTGCCCGCCATGGGGACTTTGACCACGCAGTTCGCGACGTCTGCGCGGATTGGTTTCGAGTTTTTCAGGAATGGTATAATTGGTCCGAGATAGAAAAGCCAGCTCGTTATTATGCACGGGTCATTATTCTCGAGAATGGTGTTACGGAGAGGGAGTGGTTGACGCCAACTAACTACCTTTGCGTTGAAAAGATGTTCCACCAGAAGCACTTCCAGGAGTGTTTTCCTGGTCCCAACTGGAAAGACCACATTGTCGACCAAAGGACTAAATCTATTGTTGAGGCAACAGATGAGGAACTAGAGAACCCCACGGAGTTTTTTGCGAAACATCGGCCGTTCTGGGACTAGAAGAGTACATAAGAAGACAATATGAATAATATCATCGGCATTTATGCGCGTGACAGAAGCTGAAAGTGGGCAGAGCCTTATTGCACGACCCAATCGCTAGGTGTAAGTCAAGGCAGGAAGTGTCATTCGGAGCACCACCACGTTAGGAAAGCTGAAAAGAAATTCGCATCGCCTCCTGTTTTCGAGTATTGCTCAATCTTCAAGACCGGCATGACATGGTTTCGACAGAATAGCGTCGCACTAAGAATGTGGCTGCAGAGGAGCCGACCCGTAAGCCATCCACACTAGGCCGGGGCACACACCGTTCCTGATATGGTAACGAGTAACAATATAGTATTGCCGGCAAGGCTGTTGTTGCCCGACTATGCAAGATATACTCCCATATGCTCTGTGTGGTCTCTCTCTTCACCTTTACATTGGCCTGCTCAGGGTTGCCCTTCATTCCTTTCCTTCCTCTTCACTTAGCACTCTTGAAACCGACCTTTGTTCTTCGTCTTCACTCTTCTAGATTCTTTCTTTTTTCCACTCAAGGGGCTTTTTTAATTTTAACACTTTGATCATGAAGATTCCCTTCTTTTTATTCTTCACGGCCGTGCTTCTGGGCACCGCAGAAGCCGGACTACGCCATGTCTACGAAAATCTGTATGCCTTCTTGGCATACCGATTTGAGCTGGAGAACGTTGAAGAGAGCAAGCGAATCATTGGAGTCAAATGCGCGTCTGCCGAATATGCTACGCACAAATGCTTACCCGGCAATCCCAAGTACAAGCGCTGCGTCGGCACCGCGACGGTCGAGGCAAGGGGCGGCAGAATGACGGACGCCTGCGGCCTACGTGAGTTCCTGAGCCACACCAGCGGCAACAAGGGAGGACACATCAAGGGCGAGCCGTACGACGGAGAGGACCTCCATGACTATCGCGACAAGGCAATTCTTGGAGCAGGCTTGGAGAATACGGCAGACTTTGACGTCAACAACGCCGCAAGGAACATGTACGACAAGAAAATTGGCGGCTCTCAGATCCCTCCTTGGTGCAAAGTCAAAGACGGCAAGGGGGCATACTTTCCTTCTTTTGAAAGGATTGCCACGCGTGTCGGCGACATCAAGGCAAAAATGTCGGTTGAAGATCTTGAGAACAATAAGAGCAAGTTTCAGCGGTTGGACGCCTGCGTGGACGGCGTCAACGTCGACAGGAGGGCCGACATGTCCAAGTTTCTCATCCCGGAGCTGCAAAAGGCGGCCAAGGGCGGTTATTACATCGGCTTCCAGCCGTATCCCGAAGCGCGACGCCTGTTTCTCTACGCCAAGACGCTTAAGAGTATCAGGCAGTCGGTTAAGGGCCTAGGTGATGGCGAGGAGTCGGCCTTTAGAACTCGAAAGAATGCGTTGGATAATGCCTTGGCGAGGTTCATGAGGACGGCTGAAGCACAGAAGCATCAGGCCCCGATTGAAAAATGGGACGGCGTCAAGGCCCGCATGCTTCCCGTCAAGGGATGCGCGAGACGACCAGCAAACTGGCCCGCAGATGCTTAAAGCATATTAGAAGACGACTATATAGAAAGATGCTGGCGATCTTTGGGCTGCTGACTCTTTAACTTTTTTACTTGGTTTCTTTCGTACTGCCGCTGTACTGTAATCTAATCGTCAATGAAACTATTCATCGTGTTGTTCTCTACGTGGTAAAACTGGCACCACATTTGCTGTCTTTCGCGATCCGTGTAGTATAACCACCAAATGGCTTATTCAATCAAAGTCAGGCCCTAATACGATGTGAAAAATCGCGAGGACTAAGCTGGCGGCAGCCCGGCTGGCCCAAGCCGCCGGCCAGGCTTTCATTCGGACTCAGCTGTGAGTGGACAGGCATGCGAACAGGGCGTTGGAACTTGGCTGCTGACTAGAGCCCTTTCGGAAACGAGAACATTGGCAGCGCCCAGGGGCACGTTTGCACTATTGATTTGCCCCCTCCCGGCGGTATCCACCCAACTCGGGTGTGGCTGGCTTGGCAATGCTCTTTCTATGGCACTTTCCAAGGCCGCTTTTACATCTCGGCCCATTTCCCTGGGAGGGGAACTTTTGTCGGGGGCTCGTAGTGACATTGTCTAAGAAGCCTCGGGAAAAGAAGACAAAAACTTTTCAAAAAAGAGGCAAGAGCGGGTACAGTCATCTCCAGCATTCTCCTTCTCCCGCCGCCTTCAATTTTGTTTCTCCGGTACCATCTCTCTTGGCTGGCTGCTCCAGGCCCGTAAGCCAGCCGCATTTTATACACAACTTATACACCCATTCGAGGGAAACCGGACGCATTGGCATCCCCCTCCTCCTTTTCATATACTCTTTACCACTTTTAACTGTTTTTTTTTCTACATCTTCCGTTTGAATGGATATCATATCCAAAATGAAGTCTACTCAGCTTCTGTCTTCGGCATGGCTGGCGAGCTTGGTGAATCTGGCCACGGCCAACAAGGAGCCTCTCCTCAGCTATGATATCCATACCATCAAGGACTGCAGCTACTGGTACGACAATTATGGCAAGAGGACTTGCGAGTCGATCCGAGAGGCCTGGGGTGTCTCCCCAGAGGACTTTGCTCGCTGGAACCCGTCTCTCACTGTTGACTGCGAGGGCTGGGGCGAGCATTCCTACTGCGTTGCCGTCGCGTCGGAGCAGACTTCTTCGTCAACCACAACTACCACGACCACGACCACCACTACTACGACGTCCGCTTCCCCGGTGTGGACGGACCGTGGTTGCTACAAAGATGCCTCGGTGCACCCGTTCCAGACCCAGCTGGCCTCGCCCACTGGAAATGACCTCACCCGCCTCAAGTGCGAGGGTCAGTGCTGGGACGCCGGCTACAAATATGTCGGCTTTAAGGCCGGCACGGAGTGCTGGTGCGGCCAGTACGTGCAGGGTGACATGAGCCCCTCGCCGACGGACTGCAGTGTACATTGCGCAGGCAACTCCTCTGAGATTTGCGGTGGCGACGGCCTCTTCAACGTCGTCGAGGGCAACAAGCCTGCCTTTACTCCCACCACAACCTCAACCTCCACTACCACGACACCCACTTCTTCTACCTCTGTAAGCCCCCCTAGTGCCACGGAGACTGCTTTTCTGCTCATGTCCCATAAGAACTGGGACTGCACGGGAGACGTCACCAATGAGGTCTTGATTCGCTCGGATTCTAACGGCATGTGCATAGACACAAACTGCCAGGTCAGCTCTCTGGATATTGCCAGCCTTGGCAGCTGTCCTGATGGCGAGGTCCAGATAAGTTACTGGCAGAACGCCGGCTGCTCGGGCGACTGGTACGGTTACGGCTACGGCAGCAGACATACTTGCCGCCAGCTTTGGTCGGGTGGCGCCAACGCCAACTTCAAGTCTCTCTGGCTCCGCTGCGCCAAGCCAGAGAATGATTGCGTGAACAAGAAGACCTGCACTGTGTCTCCGGAGCCATCGCACGGCATATGCTCGGGCCAGCAGCCAGACAACGACGTGTCGTTCAAGCTCAAGGGGTTCTACCACACAGACTGTACCGGCGACCAGCACAACGATGTCATCATCAAGCCGAAAACGGATGGCATGTGCATGAACCTGGACTGCCAGGTGGGCAGTCTGGATATTGACGGCGCCGGCAACTGCCCCAACGGCCAGGTCCAGATCAGCTATTGGCAAAACTCTGACTGCTCTGGCCAGTGGTATGGATATGGCTATGGAAGCCGAGGCACTTGTCGCGGTCTGTGGGAGGACGGGTGGAAGACCAAGTCGCTTTGGCTTCGCTGTGCTGAGCAGAGCCAGGACTGCGTTAGCAAGGGCAGCTGCAACGCTGATCCGGAGCCTTCTTCCAATGTATGCTAGATGGTCGTCTGGATAGTAGCGTAATGGCATTTTCCTAGTCAAGTCATTCTTTACGTGTTGCCGTGGCTGTCTGGGTGTGTTCGTCGGGCTGTGCCAGAGTGTGACGAGTTTCACATAAGTCTTTTGTAAATTCCTGTAATGTCAGAAAATCACGTCAGACGTCTATATAAACCAGATCCATTTCCTATTATCTTTACACAGATAATGATCTTAGCAACGTTAATAGCATATAAATTACTCCCCAATAAACCATCTCAGTAGCGCTCATGGATGCCTGCCGGACCAAGACATTGGCTTTAGCAGCATTGTGGTGGTCATGCCATTAGGAGAGTAGCTGGCTACGCGGTTATCATTCTAGCTAGCGATGAGTATTAGTGTGGATTAAATACGCGCATACACCCTACACATATATTTATAGTATAAGCTTAACCTAACTTTATACTCTTAATTTATAGACTATTTTCTTCTATTTAACTACTGTATTAGACTTTTGAAGTAACTATTAAGTGGTTAAGTTACTAATGAAAAAAAGATATTAGGTGTTACATGTATGCTGCCAATACTGACGGCAGTCACGTGTATTTCGCCGCCTTTATAGGGTTATTTGATGAAGTTAAAGATGTACCGCGCCATCACAGCTGAGCAGGTGGTGCAGCGTAATATGTTCCTCTGCGCCCACCACCACCACCACCAAAAAAGGACTGCAGAAACGGCCGGTCGAGCTGAGATGGCAGGGCTTTCTTTGGGTTTTTGTTTCGAGGAATACTGTGGTAATGTGGCTATGCAGAGGCGAGATGCAACGCGCGGTTGGGAGATGAAGGGAGGTTGATTGAAGTGTGGACAACGCCAACGGCATTACAAGAATTCAAAATAGAACGTGGTCGTCTATGGCCATCACAGCCATGTGTAGAATGGCTGGCCTCACGATGAAGCAACGTGAATCGCCTGCCAGCTGGACCAGCAAAATAGTTGACCTTGTGCCATCCCACTCATTGTGCTCTTCATCGACCGCGTCAAATGCACTTCTACTCATACAAGTCACTCCAAAAATAAATATCGTCCAGTACGTTCTGGGGCAGGTTCAGGTGGGCACAAGTTTCCTTCGAGGGGCTGCGGATGCGCAGATGCACCTCTCTGACCACGCCCCAGGTAAAGAAGCCCGCCATCTCCCAGTCCACCACCGCTACAATCTTGCCGTCGCGCACAATCAAGTTGGACTGCGACAAGTCATTGTGCAGCAGCGCGCAGATGCCATGTCGCGCGGCGCCGCCGTTGCCCTCGCCGCAGTTTGCGAACAAGATGTCGCGCTCCAGCGTCTGGATGCCGCGGTTCGCGACCGGGTCGGGATTGGCCACGACGTAGCTAGAACCTTTTCCCTGAACCGCGCACAGTGCCTTCAAGAGTTTGCGGGCTTGACATCTGAAAGCCATCTTTTCCTGCGCCGGGAGATATCTCCAGGCGACGTTCAACCCGACCCCGGGGATTCTCTCTTGCACTGGCACGCTCCTACCCTGAATCTATTGTCTCATCAGCACCGTCCCATGACACTTCTACAACGGCAGTTGATAGTTGCTTACCTTGTCGGCAAAATAGATTTGAGGTACTTTAATGCCCATTCCGTCAAGAACTGGCTTCGCAAGTGCTGTGGCTGTGACTTCATTCGCATCCGCAAGTGTGTAGTCCCTGCCATGATTCTGCTTTAGGTGTGTCGACTAGACGATGACGCTACCGAGAGCAAACACGTCCCGCCTCTTCAGTTGGCTGAACAATATATTTAGCCGCTGTTGTCTGTATAAGGCGGGGGTCCAGCCGCCCTCACGGCAGCGTTGGTTCGCATCCAAATCTGTGCCGGAAAATGATGGAAAAGGCTGAGCGAGTTGCATCAAAGCCTGGATCTAGCACATGTCAAATAACTAAATATTGAAAGAAAGGAAAAAACTATGGAAAAGGGCCACTGGACGCAATGTCCACGGCCACGCTATCCTCCAGACTTCATGTGTTGAATAAATCATGCATTGCAGCATTGGTATAATCTCGCGCTGAATATTCTAATATACTTTGAAGAAGAAAATAAAGAAATCGCATCGTGTATAACGCGTACCTCGTTAAAAATCAACCTTGAACATATCTCATGAATGAACAAATACTTTATACGAAATAATCATGACCCAAATCTGGAAAATCACACCCGTCAGCCCCATCGCAAAGACCAAATACCACGATTGACCTATGTCTCGTTAGCTTTCTCTCAACTCTTCCAGCCATACTCTCCCACAAGCGACTTACATATATTCCTCTGCTGCATCCACGCCAGCGTCGCCACGTCGGTCCCGCGCGGGCTCTGATTCCACACCTGCTCGCTGCACACGCTCTGCACGCCCCCCGGCCCCCACAGCTCGATGC
>JANAKD010000536.1:0-17057 GCA_027627215.1 Lecanicillium saksenae | reverse complement strand
CAGCGCCGACGGCGGGTGCGAGTGCTCCAGGCTGACTTGGTGCGCGAGTGATGCTTCGTGCGCCTCCGCCGTCGTGGTGATTTCGAGGGAGCAGATGGGACAGGTGGGCGGTTCCGTGGCAGGCCTGCTGTTGGACACCACAGATCCGGTCGAAGATTCGGCGCCGACGGCTTCGTCCTTGCTGGTCTCGTCTGTCGTTTTGGAAGACGAGCTGCTGCCGAGAACTATGCTGGCATATAAATCGCCGACGACAGTGCTGGTTGGTCTTGTCGACGGGAGCGTGGAAATGTAGTCATCGGGGTCCTGAGCCCGAACAAACTCGACTTTTTTGCGCTTCAACCCGGAGCCAAACGCTCGCTTGTGATGCAGTGGAACCTCGTCTTGCTCGTCATGATCGCTGTCTTCACTGTACCGCGATCGACGCATCGCCAGAGGGCGTGTTTACCAGAATGATGATGTTTATTCCAGAAGTAAGTAACAAAATTGCTGTGGTGGCGAACATGTAACTGGTGGGGCAGCGCTTTACATCTGAACACCAGGCAGCGCTCAGCCGCTCCATGCGAATGGTGAATCTTGCCAGGCTTCCTCAGCAGTGAGATTTTCATGATTTCCTGCTATATTAACAAGTGCTTCTATTTTATACTCATCAATTCGTCATTATATTGCTTGCGATATCATGTACTTGATTGATCAGGTGAACCGTCCACAGCCCGTAGCCTCTCTTTGACTTTTTGAACCCTCTTCGAATCCATCGTCTCTCGCCAAGTGCAGACGTCTGCAAATTCGCACGTCCGGCATTTAAACGCTTCTTCTATACTGACGCCCGAAGCTCTTCTTTCCCCACGCCACCATGCCATATAGACACCCAAGTACTCGTTCAGAACAGATCGTGAGACCGGGAAATCGTGGTGACCAATCTCTCGCCCGTCCTCCCTGTAGATGTATTGCACACGAAGCATGCAACCCATGGATCCGGCCCCTTCCGGGAATGCCAGACTCACCTCATGGCCCACCAGCACCAGAAGCTCCCTCAAGCTCTTGTACTGCAATGCGCCATCGGTTTGTGTGATGGCTGAGCTTGTCGGCTCAACGCCTTCTTCGACTGTCTGCCATGAGCTACGAGGCGTCTCATCAAACATCTCATCGTGGAGACTGGCCATTTGTGCAATGAAGGTATCAGAGAAAGGCTCATCTGGGTCGAGACCATATCGGCGGAAGACCTTGTAATAGTCAAGCTTGCCAGCTGCGATCTCGGACAAAAAACGGTGATACAGTAGTAATTGGATCTTTGCCGGTCGCAGCATCGAATTTGGCACTTGTTTGAGCGAGCCTCGAGTCTTCACATCGGCCAGATAGACTTTGGGACCTTCCGGGTTCTTCACTGCAGGCTTTAGCTTCGTAGAGGCAAAAAAGTCGGTAAGCTTGGACTGCTGTGGCTTCTTCTCTTCTGCCTCTTGGCTCAACTCGAATTCGAATTCCGGGTTCGGGTTATCGTGGCTAAGACTGTCAATTATGCCATTAACAAGGTTGCCGTCTAGGATGCCCCAAACTTCCAGCTCTCTCGTGAGGCCCGTCTCTCGCAGCGTGCGCAGGCCCTGAATAAGGTTCCAAAGTTTGAGGCCAAAGCCGTCCACTCGGCTCAGAATATCGACTTGCACCGTCGTATGCACCTCATCTTCTAGTTTCTGGTGTAGTTTAGAGCCTTGCTTCATGGCAGCTGTGCGGGTCCTACGCCCACCTGGAAGCCGGGAGAGTGTGTACCAATACTGTAATTCGCACCAGGCTCCTGACGTCAAATCAGACACCGTGAGTGGCCTTCGAGGGTAAGACCGGAACTTTTGCAAAGGCGAACGGTGATCATCGAATTCATCTTCAAAGTCCTCTTTGACAGGTGCTGACTTGGGACTCCCCTCATCAGCGGCAGCTTTGTCAACTTCCTCCTCTAAAGCTCGTTTTACTGGTTGCTTCAAAGTCAGTCAGTTTCCTACGGCGCGTGAAAAGGACGATGTTCGCAATAGTACATACAAGTCGGAGAGCTAATCTGGCCGCCCGCTGAGAGAAGTACCGCTGCGGCGGCTGCGTCAGCCTCGTTGGCCGCAGCAGTGTTCTCAGAGCTAGCCGAAGCGAGGCCATTCTCCTGTACCGAATCAGGCCCAAAGTCCGACCGTGCGGGAAGCGCATCAATCGCGATGGCGACGGTATCCCTCGTCTCTGCGTCGGCGGCGAGCTGGATTAAAAGCTGTTCTTCATCCGCTGAGAAGTCAAACTGAAATTCGCCGTCATCGACTGCCATCATCTCCGAATGATATGCATGATGTGGCGCTGGAGGCAAGGGAATCGTGAATGGTGGAGGAGCGCGTTAAGTGGCGAGGTGCAGCTAAGGCGTCTTCCCCACGAAGTGCACGCGATATCACGTGTGCCAGGCAGCGGCATCAATCCTGAGTTACTGAGGCCCAACTTTTTACAGATTTATATTTAGATATATTTGATATCGACTGCCTCGGCATTTCTTTTTACTTGTTACATTGTTTGGCAGGCCCATACCAGCTTCCATGCAGCACAGGCTGCAGTCACGCCGCAGTCACCGTGAAAGCCAGTGAATGTCCATTCCGGTGGTAAGATGAAAGGAGTAGACCTTTCTCCTGTATTATTCACAAGGCCATTTGGCCCATCTCAGCTGCTTTGGTTTCTTCCCAGCTAGAAGTATGTGCAAAATATCGCCATGAATCCTGTCGTTGTGGCGCAATTCTAGTCATACGCCATTGCCCGCCCGTCTCGTCCGTGGCTGGTGCTGTGGCTAGGCTAGACCACATCAAGGCCTCCAGATTCTACATGAAACAAGCTTTCCTCGCAGTTTTGCCCACCATCACCTACGCCAATTTCGTCAAAAAGGCGACTCTCATTATCTCATTACCCCTGGGCTGTCTTTGCAGCTTTTGCCTACCCCCTGAGGCTCGTATTCTGCCTTGCCCGTCCGTGTTCAAGAAAGAATTCAGCTGCCTGACCTGACACAGCCCGACAGGCTGGGGTCACTTCTCCCCCCCCCCCGGAGTGGAGTCCTCAGCTGCGACAAGGCAGCACAATTCTGGCAGAGAACAGATGACAAGCTTCAAACAGTCAGCAGAGAAACAAACACTGTCAAAGGGAGCTATAAAGATTTGTTTCTTCCCCTTCTTTCTGATGCGCAATCGCCGTTCGTTTCGTCATTCCGCGTTGTTTGCGCCTTCGTCATGACATCTACACTCCCTGAGCCATCGCTCCGCCGTCGCGGCCCCGCCCCGAAGGCCCCAAGCCCCTCCTGCGCCGACGCGGTACCTGCAGCAGCAGCGCCTTTGCCAGCGAAACTAGATCTCATGTCCCTGCCGACGGAGATTCATCTGGCCATTTCGCATCATCTCACGTATCCTGATGCGCTGTCTCTGAAGCACACCAATGCCCACTTTCGCAGCCTGGTCCGCACCGACGTGTCATTGAAGATTGAGTGGCTGCTAGAACGTCGCCGACTACATTTGGAGTGTCCAAACAGCCACAAATGCGACTTGGGTAGCGATTTGCGATTTTGCCGCGGCAGTGTTCCGTAAGTGCAAACTCGAATTTAAAAAAAAAAACAAGGGAGAACACATGCTAACTTTGGTTTGCAGTTTGCTTATGCGACGCCGCCGAATGCACTTTGAGTGTGAATCCCGCCCTGGCTTGGGATGTCTCGTATACGGCACAGACAAATGTATACACAAACCAAAGCAGCTTAACAGCTGGGGCCATTGGCTTAGAAGAAGCTTTACTGTCGAGCTATGGTGGGTAGTTTTGGCGGTACTGGGGGCTGTGCCCATGGTGCTTGTCTGTTTATGGAGCGTCTGGATGTGAATTCGATCCAGCCAGATGGCTTTCGCCGGCCGAAGCCATTACCAGTGTTGAATTTTGTTGCAAAATACCTAATGATATCTATCTAAATATAATTTATGCGAGTGTTTGCTTTGTCTCTTCCTAATGTTTCATTCCGCCACTTGTTCCTGTACTCTAGGGTACTATGCAGCACAATCCATTCTTTCCCGTTTTGAATCATCAACGGGCAATGATTGCTGCTCAATACACAGTTTGACGTAGTTTCGGATCACACATTACAAATCCTCAAGCTTCTCCCTTGTTCGTTAGCTCCTTACTCTAGCTCTCTTACGTCCTAACCATGAGCTCGCGCAACGGTATACATAAGCATCATGGTAGCAATCATGTTCCAACACCAAAAATCAACATTGCATTTTCCTTGTCAGCATCTCAAACTAACCATGAATTCCTACATTGAAATTCTTAGAGCCGCGAGCCTTCCCTTAATCGCAATTGCCGCAGTGTGGTTGCTCACCGTTATGCTGCGGATCGGAGATTCGATCTGACTGGCCTCGTCCGAGCTTCTTAATGTAGCCCAGCAGATTGCCGACTTCGACGACCGACCGCAGGTTATCATCACGCCTAGACAGCTCCATCGCTACCAATTCTCTAACCACTCCTTCTCTGGGCGCCCCTTCCGCGAAGAGCTGATGAGGCATCTCGAACAGGAGCGAGGATGGTTCGCGCGAAGCCCCAGTCCGTCGTCAGCGTCGTCCTACTCCTCCCCGCGAGAGTTTGAGGCATTTCAAACAGACGATATCTTTCAAGACATTCTGCGCACGCCCGCCGCGCTTCCGGCACCAGCCGAGCTGGTTGTTCTGGCCGAGCCTGCCATGGCTACGGGGGCGGCCGTTTTGCCAACAGATTCCTGCACGCGATGCAAGTTTCTGCCGGACCAAGAAGTGCGACAAACTATAAGACTCAAACGATCCCAAAGACCTCAATTGCAGCGTACAGAATGCTCGACTGCGCAGAGTGACGGCGAAAAGACCCAAATTGGTCACGCAGCGTAACGTGGTGTTCAAATGGAAAGCATGCGACTGGTAGGCAGTGGTTAGCTTTCTTTTGGCGGGAAACTTACAGATTGGAGCATGGGATGTCGTTGGTTGTGCAATTTTATGCCTTTTTTTTTGTGTGACTATTATCGTGTCTGCTGTTATTTAAGTTGTGTCTAATACAAGTCATTCGATTGCGCTCACATCCGATTGCCGTGACTTGCTGAATGAAGAGTGCAGGTTTCTCTGTGGACCTCTTCATCACGCAAGGCTGTCCTATTGTTTCAGTGCAGATAAAAAGAGCCTCGGATAACCGGAAGCAGTCTGCAACCCTTGCCTGTCAGATTCGAGGTCACGAGTCGGGCAACGTCGTACGATGGTAGCGCACGATCTTAGCTCACACCAAATAGAGCCAGAAAGTATACCTATCAGTGTCCCGGCTCCCCCCTGGCATCGGCCCCTCTTGCACCCGGGGTTGCAAGCGCTATTTACGGACAGGATGGTTAGGCCTTGATTGTCTTTAATCCCTGACGAATGACCATTTTGGCTTCCCCCATCACTTCGAATTTGTAAGCCCTGGTAATAGGCCATCGCCTACCAATTCCCGGAAATATGGGCATTTTAAACTCTGCGCTAGTAAAGCCAATCTTGAAAATGTCGTTTGTGCCGACTCCGGATATACACACTGCGGATACAACCGCAGCGCGTGCAACAAGTCATATTCCAAAATTCCCATAGCAGACATGAGCAAATTGTCCATAAATACTTGCTAATCTGCTGCTCTACGGTATTTTGAGTTTTACCAGCTTCCTTGATACTCTAGTCTCTTGAGCAGTGTAGCTTCTGCCAATATCATCACGTCGATCACCCAATCAATGGAAGCCACAACTAGCATCCATCCGCGAGACTCGATGGTAACGGCACAGCCTACCCCGCATCATGCGGCCGATAGGCCACTAGTTATGTAAGGCGGCCACCGTGGTTCGCGGTGCATTGCGCGAACCAGGCCGTGTCCTTCTACCATGTCGCGCTCAGTTTCCAGTTACTTGTTCAAAGATGGTGTCTTGTACATAGCACAGTGGCTTAGACCACAAATTTCAGCCTATTAGTCCGCCTCGTACATAAGGCTGTGTATTGTTAGAAAAATAAAGTGGAGTAGGTAGTGGTTCCTTTTATAGTAAAAGCTTAAACTATAGTGGCCTCGCCGATTAAACTTGAATCATAATCTGTATTGCTTAGTTACTTATCAGCGGTATACCTGGCCGATAGTGGCTATAATATAGCCAGTTATGGATGGCACTCTCCCCGTTCTGGTCAGCGGCCTCTATAAGAGCGTTGAACTATTGAAAGATCTTAAGAATACTCGCGCAGAAATACTAGAACTCGCCGACGATATTGAGATACTAAGCGGCGTGCTGGTGCAATTTGAAGGAGCGCTCGAGAGTCCAAGACCACGCATTATAGAAACGAATAAGCAGCAGAATGAGTATAGAATAGGGAAAATCTTGGTTATAAAGATTCAAAAAACGATAGACAAGTTGATTATTTATAGGAATATGGTATCAATTGCTGCCAAAGATGGTAGCCCGCCTTAAAAGCTTCTGGTGTGGCTCTGATGGCTAAGTGTTAAATCACTTATTGCTATGGCAGGTCATGTTATATAAAAGCTTTTATCGCTTATATCACTGTTCTTAAACTCGATTATATATAAGAATCTCGTGGCGTAGATTGCCGAATTATAAAGAAACCGGGCCGAGGTGCCAATAATGTTGTACTTAAAACTGTGAGTTCAGTGAGTATGATAGAGGCAAAAGCTATAGTAACAAACGAATAGAAAAATTATCATATAAACATATGAGAGGGAGGAGAGAAGGGCCGAATCAGCATCAGACAAATTGAATTACACTGGCCAGGCGACCCTGGAGGAGATTGGGCTCCGGCTAAAGGACATTTGAGAGCTCCGGAGAATAGGAGATAAAATGACGGAAGAGGCGATTACGGCCGTCAAAACGGCCCAGAGATACACAATATACAACTCTGGCCAATAAAAACGAAGAAAATCGTCACATTTACACCAGCCTGCTAAGTACCCCTCTAGTCATTCTACTCAGTCACCCTCTCCATAATTACAACCTACGAGACGGACTCCTCAGTCTATGGGGACAAGTGCGCAGCACTTTCCACCGGCTATACCACGACCACGCGCATATAAAAGTACTTAGACACAGCAGAGAAGAAGATCAAGGCTGGACCATACACCAGGGAAACTAGGAGGAGTAATGGCGCCATTGCCCCGTCCAGACAGATCCGAGACAACCTTATCGCAGTCAACATCCAAATTCAAGCCTCCTGGAAGGTCAAAGTCAAGGCTGAGTTCCACAAACCCAGTGTCATCCTTTCCCACAACAGGCTCGCATGATATTCCCCAGACCTCTTCCACAAGGGTTATTCCAGATCCACTCCCATTTATTAAAAAGCGGAAGCCAGGGATTTCTGGCTCCCGCGTACGGGACAATAGCACAAAAATCACCACAGAGGAATCAGAGTGGCCTGCGGAGATTCTCAGCCCGTCTGAGTGCGGGAGAACGTCTTCTGAGGGAGTGTCATTCGTCTAGAAGCTGATGGCAGGGGGAACATATCTATCGCTACAGAACCACACAATAGTGAACAGTCATCATCGACAGTTTCACAAGAAGTTAGAGACCATAGAGACCACAAAGCAACCGAGAAGCGAACACGCAATAAGAGGTTCGGAGAGGAGTATAAGCCAAGTGGCCTCTTCACCGCGAGTGATCTGGAGGAACGCAGGCGGCGCGACAGAGACGGGCGTAATAGCAACGCGTCACATGCCCGCTGAGATGACACGGCCGCGGCGAGAGTTTGATTCGAGGGCGGGGAGAGAGTATGGCTCATGGGACGTTGCTTTTCCACTGGCCACTCCACGAAAT
The DNA here is from genome assembly GCA_027627215.1 of Lecanicillium saksenae. Taxonomy (NCBI): domain Eukaryota; kingdom Fungi; phylum Ascomycota; class Sordariomycetes; order Hypocreales; family Cordycipitaceae; genus Corniculantispora; species Corniculantispora saksenae. Next base: position 9,232 of record JANAKD010000536.1, on the reverse strand, counting down.
AGCAACGCAGCTACGTGGTTGCAGAGCAACCGGGATGGAAAACGGGGAGGGCGCTGTGTCCCCTTCTTGGAGTGGCCTGCGCCTTGGCCGGATTGTTCCACAATGGCTAGATTGATATAGCATTGGTCCATCGCGAGTGGCTCACCTGAGAGCCGTTCAATCTTGAGCCTGTCCTTCGTGTAGTGTTTCTCGCGTATAAGCTTGTCGGCTTGCTCGAGTGGAGTTCCTGCGTGAATTTTCCAACAATCTCTCCAATTTTCCTAGCGACATGGCCATAATCACTCTCGCGATATCGGAAATTTTGCTACCCAGCTTCACCTGTACGCTTTTGTTGCAGCACACAGAATATGGAGAAAGACGAGGCTATGCAGGCTATTCAAAATCAGGTGGCCGACTCTAGCTCGGAACCGGGCCACAGCGTCAGGCTCTATCCTGAGATAAATAAAAAAAAAGCTACTGCGACGAATAGACTACCGGATACTCCCGCCTGTTTTCATGATGTATCTGCTCTCCTTTTTGGGCAAAGCCAACAGTAAGTTCATTCATGGCGTCTGTATGCACGTGAGATAATTTCTAATTACAAACTGTTTCCTGTAGTTGGCAATGCGCGCATTGAAGGAATGGTTGGTGACTTGAAGATGAGTGTGTTTGGAATCAGCACCGGAGGCCAGCGCCGTCTTTTACTAACAAGATTATAGCCAACGGCGAGTACAAGGTCGGCCTGATGATCTATTTTATCAGTTATGTTTTGTTTGAGGTAAGCGAGGGAATAGTTGCCCAGCTGCCCCGTCAATGACCGAGCTACACCTAATTTGAAACAGGTCAAGGAAACCCGCGTGTGTGGCTCCCAACACTCACAGTTTCTTTCGGCGTGGTTTGCTCGCTGATGGGTGTCGTACAAAACGCGCGGGGCTTCCAGGCCGCGCGTTTCTTTCTCGGCGTAAGCGAGGCAGGCCTCTTTCCTGGCATCATCTGGATGCTGTCCATGTGGTACAAGCCACGCGATCGACAGTACCGCATCGCCATCGTCGTTGCTGGAACCGGTGTTTCTGGAGTGTTTGGTGGTCTTATTGCCTGGGTACGAGTTCCTCGTCGTTTCCCCATGGTCTGGCTCCCTGCGTATAGCATTTGACTAACAAATCACGCGAATAGGCCATCTTGCACATGAGGGGCATTGTCTGGACCAATGGATGGCGGTGGATTTTCATTTTCGTTTGTCTTCCCCCAAGATGCGATTCACGCGGATGGTGGATCTACTCGGCTAACTGAAGACACAGGAGGGTATTGCCACGGTTCTAACCGGCGTCATAGCCTACTTCGTGCTTGAAAGCTTCCCTTCGACGGCAAAGTTCCTTTCGCCGGCAGAGAAGGAATTCATCCACCAGAGGCTTGCCTTGGACAGCGATGCGACCATAGACGAGAAATTCTCCTGGGGCGCTCTCCGCGAGGCATTGACCGACATCATCACCTGGCTATACTGCCTGATTTATCATACCCTGGCACTGACTGTCTTTGCTGGGACTCTTTTCCAGGTATGTAGCTGTGAAAGGAGCACGATGTACGCCTTCTTTCACTCGCCCTCTAACACTCCTTGTGCTTCGTAGCCTACAATTATCAAAAACTGGGGATTCTCTACCGCGACTACGCAGCTACTCACGATCCCGTCACACCTTATATCACCCGTGATCGGCATTGGTATGGCAATCCTTTCAGAGCGCCTGCGTATGCGCGGGTTGCTCATCGCGCCCACCGTCTGCTTGGCTGCCACTGGCCACGTGCTTCTGATTAGCATCCCTGGTCTCCTCGACCGTCCCAGCATGGCGTTTCTGACGTCTTTCATCTGCTCCATCGGCATGTCTGGCGCGGCGACCATCATCATATAGTGGCCTGCGTCAAACGTCTCCTCGCAGCTGAAGCGCGGCATTGTCAGGGCGATGCAGATCAGTTTTGGTAGCGTCGGCGGCATCATCGCCTCGAACATTTATCCAGTGAAAGATGCACCGCAATTCAGACTGGGCCACTCCGTCACTGCCGGCTACCTGTTCACCAACGCGGCCCTTGTTTTGATACTTCGTTGGCGGCTCAAAAGAATCAACAAGCAGCGCTCGATGATCGCAGAAGAATTAACAGACGTAGCCCAGACGGAGAACTTTCTCGGCGATAAGGATCCCCGATGGCGCTTTCACTACTAGACTGACGGTAGCATGCTGTATATATTTGCGTCCAAATGCTCATTGGGCAAGATTTTACGAATTTATGATAGCAGAATAAAGCTCAAACAAGACGCCATTGCTTATAAGTCATTACAATCAGATAGTTCCCATCTTTCCCCAGCACGTTTTGGTTTGGCTCATCTCGAACTCAATTTTCTTGGCACCGACGACATCTGCATGCTTCAAAACTGGGCTGTGCAACTTTCTACCATCCACTGTGAGACTCTTGACGTACTTCCAGCCCTTGGAGCCCGCGCCTTGCGCAGAAATGACCAACTCATGCTCACCATTCGCGCCGGGCCTAGCGGGCAGCCGAATGCGCACCTCGTCAAAGAACGGCGTGCCGACAATGTACTCATCGCTCGCAGGGTTCACTGGGTAGAAACCCAGCGCCGATAGCACGTACCACGCGCTCATCTGGCCGAGATCCTCGTTTCCACTTAGCCCAGCCGCCGTGGCGTTGTACTCGCTGCGTGCAAGGCTGCGCACCTGCTCGGCTGTGCTGGATGGGTAGCCGAGCATGGAGTAAAGGTACGGAACATGGTGAGAGGGCTCGTTGCTGTGCATGTTGTGCCCGCCGGCAAAGTGCTCATCGAGCTTGCGTTTCATGCCCTTCTTGCCGCCAGCAAAGAGCGACGCCAGACCGCCGACGTCGTGCATCACGTCGAATGTGTACACCCACTTGTCCCCCTCGGTCCAGCCCCAGGTATCGTCCGCCCAGGAGCCGTTGCTGTTGCGCGCTTGCATAAACTGCGTGTCGTTATTCCAAATCTTGTTATAGTTAAAGCTCCGCTGCAGCAGCTCCTTTGCAGTCTCATTTTCACCCGCGTGACGGGCCACCGCTGCACATGCCCAATCATTAAATGCGTAGTCGAGCGTGCGGCTTGCCGACTCGGCCCAACGGTCGTTATCTACCCAGCCGTGGGCGAGGTAGCTCGTCAGCCCGGCGCGTGCCTCGTGCGGTGTGTCGGGCTCACGGTCGTAGTAAAGAAGCTCCGTGTCACGCTCAGGCGGCTCGTACGCGTCCTTCTTTGCGGCAGCCCAGGCGGAGGAGATGTTGAAACCGCGGAAGCCCCGCGCGAGGGCGTTGGCGAGCACGGCGTCGGCGTTTGTGGCAATCATGATGTTAGTCTCGACCATGTTGGCCCAGAGAGGCAGGCGTCCTGACCAGTCGAAAATCTTGAGCAGAGTGCGCATCATGGAGTTGACACGCTCGGGCGCAAATATAGTCAGCAAGGAATGCTGAGCGCGATACGTGTCCCAGATGGACCAAGACTGATAGTAAGAATCCTCCTCGGTATGTACGCTATCAGTGTAGCCGCTGTAGTAGCGACGCGTACCACCGGTAACGGATGTGGTGGGCTCGGAGAAGTCACTGGGATACTGTAGGGAGTGGAACAACCCAGTGTAGAAGACAGTTCGCGGGTCATGGTCGGCATCAGTGACATTGGCACCAGTAATGGAAATTCGGTCCATCTTCTCGAGCCAGGCAGACTTGACCGTCTCAACCGTCTTCTCAAAGGTGGTTCCATCAGGAATCTCTAAATCGAGGTTGCGTCGGGCTTGCTCGATGCTAATAAACGAAACACCCGTTCTGACTTCAACGCGGCTAGTTGATTTGCTGAATGTGACGTATGCGCCGACATCTTTGCCTTCAATGTTACTGCCGCCTTTCTTGACATCGCCGCCTTGGGTTACGCCAAAGCCGGTAAAGGGTTCCGAGAATCGAGATACAAAATAACCTCGAAACGACTTTGGCCGGTCAGGACCCAAGGCCCAATCCTGTCGCTGACTGTTGCTTCCGGAGACTTCTTGCCTCTTGGAATCAATCTCGACGCTGCCTGTCCAGTTCAGCCTGCTGGCTTGAACGGTCACGTATGGCATCTGCGTGTTGTTGTCGGCTGCATCTTCGAAATCGAATCGCAAGTGTCCAACGTGCGCGGAGGCACTCATTGCAACGCGGATACTTCTCTCATATGCGTCGCGTTTGGCACTCTGCGCACTGCCGACCAGAACCATTTCGTCTAAAATGGACATCTGACCCACGGTGCTTCTGCGTACACGCCCCCCCGAGCCCTCTTCCACACTTCCGGGTACATTAGCAGCACCGCCTGGGCAAGGCGGGCATTCGCTGCCCATGGTGTCTGACGCCCACTGCTCCGTCAAATTCCACCCCGCCTCTGATACAGAGGCCGCATCTAGCACCACTTCATACACGTACGCGGTGCTCTTCTCATCCTCCTTCCGGAACTTCAACCCGCGCTGCTCAAACTTTGGTCTGATCACATCGCCAGTGCCTGGAGTCAGGACCATTTGTCCAGATTCTCCCATCCAGATGGCGGGCTGGTGAGTCGCTTGGAAGCCATGGAGGCGACGGTCGTGGTCTGAGTAGGGCACCTGGGAGATGTAGTTTTCGCGCGTCTGCGGCGTCCATCGCGTCATGCCAAACGGCGGCGAAACGGAGGGTATCATACCACCATTATCGTTGGGGGTGAAGCCGCGTGTGCCGACGAGCGGGTTAACATGAGCCAGGACGCCAACGCCGTCGTGGTAGGACGAGGCGGTGGTGAGACCAGCCAGGGCAAGTTGGGCTAGCGAAGACCGCATGGTGTGAGTGTGAGGAGATTTGAAGGAAAGTTATATAAATCAGTGAATGGCAGCTCAATTGAACGCCATGGTGTCAGTTGAACTGTGAAAGAAATGAGTTGAGAAGAGCGTCTTATTTCTTCAGTAGCGCGTCACCCCCACGTATCATTGCGGTGATCGACAACGAGCTAATGAGCACCAACTGCGCGTTGAAGAAAATCCGGGGTTATTTAATACTGTTATTATCACGCATGTATGGAAAATTTATCGGATAAATTTCTCCGGCTTGCCTACTACTTAACACCAAATATGTCTCTGCTTGTTTTGAGAAAAGCAAGGCCTGCTTAATCCCGACCGCAAGTTGTGGTTTGCGGGGTGAGATCGAGACGCCCCACGACGAAGCGATCTCGGAGGTTTTTTTTTTTTGCACTGAGCTACCGAAGCGGTTTTTGGAAATTGAATTGTCATGTTTCATTATTCATAGCAAAACAAAATGATAGTCTAAAATTGCATCCAAAGAGGTATAAAATGCAACGCTGTCTTGTAAACCCATTACTCCAAATACACATGTGTCTCCCGTAAGCCGTGAACTACCATTAAGCAGCAATAGAAGAAACTTTTCGTAGCCATTGAACCTGCTGATTGTTTACAACAGGGCAGCGGCAGCAGCAGCGGCGGCGCCAGCATACATGTAGCCGGGAACGCCAGTGGGCGCAGCGGCGTTGTGCTTGCCGGAGATAGTGGTGGTAAGCTGGTCCTTGTGCGAGGGAGCGGTCGCGTCGACGGTGATGGTGGCGGCCGCAGCGGCCATGGTCGGGTTGTAGTGGGTGGAAGTGAACTGGCAGCCAGAAACGAGGCGGTCAATGTCTACAAAGAAAGTTAGCATGCAACTTTACTAATTTGAGCGGTGGGACTGTCTTACCCTTAACATCATCAGAATCAATGTCGTCGTCGTCGTCGTGGTTGCCGAGGCTGCGCTTGGCCTTGACATGCTGGTGCATGCAGTCGGCGCACTCGGCGGCAATCTTGCCAACGTCGAAGCTCTTGTTGGTGCAGACGCACTGGTTGTGGAGGAGATCCTCGTCTTTGCCCTTGCCGAGGCCGAGATCGACATCGCATTGCTTGGACAGGGTACCGATGGGAGTGCAGATGGTCTTGCAGGACATAGGGACGTCGTCCATGTCGAGCTTGAGCTCCTCAGTGTCGTCGTTGAAGAGGTCAGCGGTAGCAACGGAGGCGAAAGCCATGACGGCGATGGTGGAGAACTTCATGTTGGAGGAGTTGATGGTGTGAAGATTAGATAGGGATATGAGGTAGTATAGGAATTGAAGTAATGGTGTATGTAAAAACCGCTTGGTGTATGAGAGTAATGATCCAAAACTCTTGAACTGGGGAGAGGGTAAGCAGCAGCTATATATCCCCAGAGACAATCACCGAGGGACCGTGATAAGCCCCAGCCACAACGTCATGGCTCAGGCGGCTCAGAGCCAAGCGAAAAGAAAAGGGACTTACAAATGTGACTGTGACTGCAGAGCAAAACAAGTCATCCTCGTTGCTCAGGGGTGTGCCGTTGGGCTGGGGACCAGAAAAGGGTCCCGCATCTCCGGATATGCGGCCGGCGATGGGCGCGAGGTGTGGCAGCCCGCGTTATTTTCGACGCCAGCAGACGAAAAAGTAAACCGGGCCACGAGGCCTCGCAGCATACTTTTGAGAGCCGTGCATCCGACAAGGAAACCCTGTGCTGAGCCAAGTCTCACCGGGCGAAGTCGAATCAGGTAAGCAGAGGTGCAGCCCAGCATCGTGTATGCCTGTTTGGGAAAGGTGTGTAAGGCTGGGCGGTGGGTGGCTTGCGGTGTCCGGGGGATGATTTGGCGGGCGCTGTGCGAAATTTAGTGGGCTGCGAGAGGCGATGTGGTAGTTAGATGAAAGGGTTTCATGTGCCGCTGTGGCTCTGTAAAGTTTTGTGTTCGAGTAACTGTTGATGATAGTTGGCACCACAGCAGCAGGAGCTGAAGGTCCAACACTAAGCAGCTCTGAACATGACCATGCCCTGTATTCATTAAATTCTTAGCAAAACTTGGACTGTTTCTCATTTCACTCGGAAGAACTACAGCTTGAACCACCCATGCTGTCACATAATACCATTCGCAGTTCAGCTTCTCAGCCTTCCATGATGCCTGACCCACAACCTCCTCCGAATCCCGTCCCGGGTGCCTTCTCCCGCATCCAAGACACTATTTCCGGTCGATTCAGACCCAGCGAAGCTCTTCTAGAATCCCGTTCCAGTGCGACAGCAATGACGACGCCCCTGGGGCTGTGCGGCGGCGCTATCGATCGTAATCCCCATGAATTCTGCAAGTCTTTTATTCTTCCACGATGCGGTGGCTTTTTTGAAGAATTTCTCGCAAGTTTCCGGATCACCAGCGAGCAATAGTCAATTGGCGAGCAAAGGCCGTCCAGGTGAGCCAGGTGTGGTGGAACCGCCCGCCCCAGCCTTGTCGCCGCCAAACCAGTGTAGCATGCCACGCTGATCCTTCCAAGGAGGCTGCAACGCTGCGCTGATCCAACAGTTTTGCCAAGTCCACCAACAAGTCTTTTTGGCCCAATCCGGACGGACTTGCATGTACCCAAGGCTGCGTGCTCACCGGCATCGCGGCAGCCGAGTCTCGGATGATGAGTGGCGATAGCCTTACCGGTACTTTCGCGTGCGCACTTTTTCTGTTGTTGAGTAGTTAGTCGCCAGTGAAATGGCTGCCAAGCCGGCCACGTTCGGCTCCGGGTTCTTTTACCATGATAGTCGCCGCTCAGCCACCCTCCGCAAGATCCGTTACTCGCCAGAAGTGACCTCATGATTTACGCGCAACGACGCATTCACCACAAATATCCAGGGCTGGCCCTGGGCCAAGTTATTAGAACTGGTAAATTATTCCGCGTGGTCAGCCGAGTAAACTGTATGGAATGAAGCTGCATGAAACTGGCTGAAGTGCGCAGCTAAAGGTACTGCGTGGTGAGGAGTATCAAATAGAGCGATACCATTTGCCCCTTGTAATTCTGCGACTTGAGTGATGAATACTGCAATGACAGTTTGCGTACTATATAGACTCTTCAATACAACAAGGCCCATTGTGTCTCGTTGATTGGCTGGCATGGCTCCGCGAACCTCCATGCACGGATACCATCGCCAAATGGATCACTCGCCAATCTAGCAAGCACAAAATACATATATTACACAACCGAGCGGTCTATAATATTGTGAAATTAAGTTTGCCGAAGGGTGTGGCCTTGCTGAGATCGACGTTTTGAAGATCAAGGAAGCTTCCGAACAGTGACCAGCGCAGGGTTTGTACACTCGCTCACCAATCGGACCCCAAACGTTGATCTCCGCAAGTCGAAATTGATGAGCGATTGAATTCCATGCAACTAGCTGGCAATTCTAGTTTCGGAGTGGTGGCACCGGCCTCGCGCTTTCGATCCATTTTGGATGTTCGATGCGACTTTATGCAGGTGTATCGCTATAAACAGATATGATCGTCTGTTATTCTACATATGCTTCTTTCGATCATAGCTTTTTCCATAATGTGACTTCTATCTACTTGAATAAATGTTGAAGATTGTAACCGCTGAGCAAATACCATACCTCACCTGTGCGGCTGCAAGCATATGATGACAACTCCGCTGTGAAATACATTGTCGCGTTGTCCCCTGTCCGCCAATGTTTCGGCAGTTGTCGCATGGTTCTACTCGTCAGCCCGCATCGCGATTATCGGGCTTTGCTACGCAAGCTGGTCTGTGTGCCTGCGAGTACCGATGTCAGACGTGAGCATTAGTCGATGCCGCTGTGGGCTGGGCACATTGCCGATCGCTGAAGGACAATGCGCTATATTCTTTTCGCCTTGGAGCAATAGAGCTTTAACAATTTTATTTATTTATTTATTTATACCATTGCCGCATCTACGTCTCTTCATTTCTGTTGAGCATAAGTCCTCGCAGCAATTATAGAGAACAGGACTATGCTGCAGACTTTAAGGGGTACAACGTTTCTCGGAATTGGAGACTTGTAGTTACATCTATGCAAATAAATAATTAAAGTCGTAGAAATTTAATTCTGCTCGTATTTCCAGGCTTGTTGACATCTTGCCAGGGGAGTGCTGGTGGTGCTGAAGAGACAGTGCATAGGTACAGTTTCGTGCCCAATTCACACTGTCCCCTCAACCTGCGACAACAGCTCGTGATTTTCGGGAGCTCTCGAAATAGCCTCCCGATTGGGAAACGGTATCTACCGCAACAGCACACAACGCTCGTTGGGTCGGCAGCTGAGCAGGAAAACAGGGCCAATTACACAGCAACAGCGGCTCGGAACATTGCCACTTACACTCCTCGTCCGAAACCATGTCCGCAATGCCCACCTTTCGGCAGTCAGCCTGCCGCCGGCT
>JANAKD010000535.1:0-17061 GCA_027627215.1 Lecanicillium saksenae | reverse complement strand
CGCGTCGACATGGCCAAGTTGATCAGGGAGAAGGAAAAGGCCACCGTCGGGGGCCTGTTCTTGGGCGGTGATGACTCGTTCGGACTGGGGTTCGGCGTGAAACTGTAGATATGATACCAAAAAAGGGATAATTTTACGGGGCATATTAAAATAAGCATTTGATATTTATTTGAAAAAAGCAAGTTTCTTTACAAGAAATCTATAGTTCCTTCTCTACCTTGCTGTGATGATCCGTAGTAGAGAGCAAGGGGAGCGGACCCCAATCACCGTCGTAGAGTCCATTGAGGGTGCGATTGTACGCCTCCCATCGAGTCGCCGAATCCGTTTCCGCAATATGCGAGGCCATGCTTTGCTGCGACTCACCTTGGGCTTCACCATCCAGCCGAGCGCGTTTCGGAGATGGATGCATCGCCTCCTCGGCAACCGGCGGGTCTGGGTTCTCGGAGAAGGATCTCCGTAGTGGTGACGAAGGCTGCTCTCTGGTACCGAGAGATGCTAACCCTGACGTCTGAGTGTCTTGTCTATCTTCTTCACGTGGCGGAGGCTCAGGATATAAGCTTTGCAGCATCGTGTCGTACGAGAAGTCGGTGCCAAAACAATACTCGCCAAAGTAAGAAGCGATAGAGTGCCCTGCACAAATGGTTAGTTTGCCACTGATACATCGCAGTCCAATGTAATCATACCATGGCGCCACCAGTATTCAGCGTCTTCCGTGCACGGCCAGACGTCAAGCGGCTTAAACGTATCGACAAAATGGCAAAGCTCCTCATATGAAGAGTGCCGCGCATAGGGAAACCGAATCACGCTTGGCAATCCACCATCTCGGGGCGTGGTGCTTCCAGAGGAGCTCTTGCGCTCCTGTATGAGAGTTTCAAAGAAGTTCTTGATGTCTGTTGTAAACTCATCGCTGAATATATCGATCCCCAGGCCGAGATGAACATCCCGCCCCGAGCCAGCGGCCTGGAACAAAGTTTTCATCAAGCCCTCGGTATCATCGAAGCTACTCGATAATCTGATTACAATGTGCGTAAGAAATTGCCTTGGATTGATTTAAATCATGGCCGACTTACATTTCTTGAAGCGCCTGCATGTCATACGAAGACAGGAAGCCGAGCTCGGCATCTCGCCGAAAGTCGTTACCTCCACCACCGACTCCAGCCTCTGCAATGTCTGTTCCGTCTGCCAGGTGCGCAACAATTGGTTGTATCTTAACAACATTTGGTCGACTGGCGACAGAACACAGATTACCCTTTTCGCAGCTGTGAAGACGAACACTTTCATCTGATGTCAAGCAGCCGGGATGCCTTGAATTGCCGCACATGTAACCTGTCAGTGATGGAGCAAGCGGCGTGCAGTGAGAATCAGCCGCAAAACGATTATCCGTATTTTTAGCCGAGAGCGAATTATATATCCCCAGTTTGTAGTCGTCGACGTGTATCTATGGGAATTAGCAATTTTGCCATCGGCCAGGAATACGAGTATGACTAACCCGAGACTTCAAAGCTTTGGAGAGGGCTAGCCAGACATCTTCATAACCGTATGTCCACGTTTGAAAGTAGAATACTGTATCTTCTGGATATAGTGCTACTTTGCGTAGCAGCTCAGCAATACCTTGCTGCTTGGTTTGAAATGGGATGTCTTCGGTGAAAGAGGTATCAAGGTAGATCTTGTTCAATCTACGAATACCGCAGGTGTATTCTATCAATGCCGGATGCCTTGCTATTGAATTGACAAACCAAGGCTCGCTTCGTATATCTCCAGTGTAAAGGATTGCGGTATCTCCGCGCTCAATTACTAGTTTCGTCAGCAGCCGCCAATCAGGTGCCCTCAATTCATATTGACTCACAAAACATCACCGCCCCAGGGCAATGATTTGCGTCAAATAATGTCACCTGAATCTTCAAATGAGGAGAAAGTTCCAACACGGTTGGTGTCTCAAGAGGCATCGGTTTCTAAGCTAATACGTCAGCGCGCTACACATTTACATTGTGTATCAGTATACAGACTTACCAATACTTTTGCCAAGTGCTTATACGTCTGCTGTCGCGCTTCCAACAGCCCTTTGGCATAATTTAAGCGACAAGGATATCGCTCTAGCCTGAGTAATATCTCTCGCGTGGCCGCAGAGCAGTAGACACTCCTCAAGTTAGCACCGTGCACGGCAGCATTTGAGGGGCGAAATTCTTACAATGGCGACCGCAGCGTGTCGAGGCCAGCGAGATGATCGCTATGTATATGGCTTAGAAAACATGCCAGCGGAGGTGATTGACCTTCGATTCGGCGAAAAAANGTCAACTGTGGCAGCGTTGTAAGCGACAGGGCAGGGGGCTGCTGTGAGGCCGTGAACGGGCAGGCTTACTGCGAATCTCTGGAAACTCAGACACTATGCCGCGGAATGTAGACATTTTATTGATACTTGACTCAGATGACGATGGCTATTTGCTCATTTCGAAATGGACCAATTTCTTTCTTGTCATCGTGATATGTAAGATGCAGCAGTTCATGTTGCTCATGCGCGATGCAAACGCACCAGCAGGCAACCACCTGGCCCCCACATACAAGCTGCCACCACAATGGCGAACCATGAACCAAAGACGCGGATATTAAAATCGGATTTCATTTACGTGGCTAATTCATATACATATGCAAATTTTATACAGATCAAAACTCCATGTTTCCCTCCATGCTACTGGCAACATAATAACCTTCCCTAATCAAAGTGGATGCGCCATAACTCGCGATCGCAGCCAGCTTGAAAGTCGCTTCGAGTGTGCATCATCAAGATGTTGTCACTAATGACCATGTCGCCTTTTTCCCAGGCATGGTAATATGCGACTCGTCGATCGTGCAAAGTTTCGTCAATGGCGTCGCATAATTGCGCGCTCTCCGCTTCCGTGATACCTTCGATGGCCACGTTTGTCGCGTCAAACTTTGTCTTGGTCTGCGGCCATGGCTCGTGATATCGCAAACAAGGCTTGCCAGTTTCGGGATGTGAAATCACCAGAGGGATGCTCTTCATTACGGTTTGGTCAAAGGATGAAGTTGACACCGACCATGTCTTGCTCTTGAGCTCCTCAGTATTAGCCCAGGATGGCAGATATTTGAAGAATGTAGTAGAAGAGGAGAACACCGTGAACCCTGTATCCTTAGGAGAAGCCGTAGTGCCCACGAAGAACTGGAACTTTGGTGGCGTGGAGATGAGCACTTCTTCACCTTGCTCGTTTATTTGCTTGACTGTCTTGAAGAGTCCGTCAAAGTGAAAAGGCATCCACTCCGCTGACAGAACGTTGTTCAATCCAGCAGTATTAGAGCCCTGGTCCTTCACCTCCAGCACAAGTCCAAACTTCCATGGCAATGGCGTGCCAAATTCGTGGGCCTTTTCCAGATACAGATCGCGATCGGTAGTTTTTGCGAACCCGCGCATGACAATAGGCGAATTGTGTTCAGCAAGTGATCGAACCTTCTTGGCGTCGACATCCTGCATCGAAAGAGCCTTCTTGCCATTCTTCGGCGTGATCATCCAGCCCGAGGGATAAATGGGCTTGCAGTCGATGCCGCCCTTCTCCTCGGCCCAAGAGAAAAGTTCCGACTTCTCGCGGAAGTAGCTTGGTCTGCCATTCTCATACACAATTTCGAATTTCTCATCCTTCTCAAGCTCAGATCTCATGCCGGTCTGGACGGTACCATCTAGCAGGTAGGCGACACTGCAGTGCCAAGGTGTAGTGTACATGGTTGTCGTCGGCAGTAGGCTAATGGATAGCTTCGTAGCTCCTGTGGAGGGGTGGATAGAAAGGCGGACGTAGTCGCTGTATCGTTTGCGGACGGCGCTTGCGAATGCCTGCATTAATGTTAGTGGTGATGCGGTTAAATACTGCACGTGAGTCACTTACGTCACCACGAGCCATCATTTCGCGGGCAATGGTCTCGATTCCGCGCTTGAACTTTGTCTTGGATCTGTTTTCGCCAATGGGATAGACATGCTGCAAGTCTGTCTCCAAAAACTTGATGTAACCTCGATATGTCAGGCATACATCCTCGCTCTGGCTCACTTCCTTCCAGTTCCAGTCTGGCCGGCTGAACGTGTTCAATAGAGCACGGCGGAAATTTGTCGCATTTGAAACATATGTCATCTCATCAAGATCATCCGGTACAGAAATGGAGACCAGGTCTCGTAGTCGAGAGAAGGTAATGTTCGTGTACTCGTGGTCAACTGCGAGCTTGCGCAGCGACTCTCCGTAGGCCCACACATCTTTGTCCGCAACTCCCAACAGATCTTAACGCAATTAGTATTTGGCCCTCTTCTGTCGGGTAGAATGCAGTTTTACTTACCGTTATATACCAAGCCATCTGAAATGATTGTGAGTTTGGCACCAGGGGCATAGACGCGTTGAATAGCAGCGCACAGGCCGTCGAGATGCGACAGTGCCAGATCCTCGGCTCTATCTGGTAACTTGCCCATGACTTTGGAAATAGAGTTAGGCGATTTGAAAGGGAAAGCAGGGAGGCACATGGGAATAACATCTCCGGCTTTGACGTGGCTATAGATCAGCGCCAGGAACTTGAGTGCACCTTCGTCGGCCTTTGTAGTTGTGCTTGAGTTTCTGCGCAGACGATAGCGGTCGATAACCTGAAGAACCTTGGCTGCGGATTCGAGGGCTGAAAAATCAACTTCCGCAGTTATGGGAGAGGTTGACGAGAAGATGGGGAACTTGACCGCCAGCGGCGACTCATCAGTCGAGTCCACCATCTTCTTGGGGGGTGTATGAGGAGGTGAGTTGGGGGCCTGGACGGCCGAAACTGAAGTGCTTGATACCGCCATTGCAAAAGTGATCAAGGTAAACACGGTTTATCTGCGGGAACAGCGACACGCTAAGTCTCGCCAACTGTTTCGGGGCAGGCACGTATATATACCGTGTATAGTGTCAAGAGCCGCGGCTGGTGAAGCTGATCCTTGTCGATGGCACTTGGCATGCAGTGTAGTTCAACGGTAGGGGCAGTTGGCGCCTGACATGCTGTCTGTTGTTCAAAAGAAGCAGGTCAGAGGAATGGCGGGATGGCCGCAGGAGGCAGAACTTGGGTGTATGTCCCCACGAAAAGCACCGCAAAGCCCCCGGGGCTGACGCATATGGTAACTCATCCTTGAATTCTGTATGGAGATTGCTGTGTAGACTGATAAAATAACAAAACCCACTGCGTGGGGAGTGGGAATGCAACTGGGGCGTACCAAGCAAAGTCGTCCAGTATTCACGAGTAGCAGCAATACTAGTCCGCAATTGCCACTCATACCCGCCCGCGCTGATTGACCAGGGCGAAAACCTTGTTCATGGGTAGAGATGTGCATATTCTGTATTGGAAATGGTGGACCATAGCGTGGGAGCTATTTTCACAATAACTCAAGGCAGTTACATGTCCGGTCGGGATCCCGCAGGCTCACACCCTCAGCAAAGTAGCATGCGGAACGCCTCGGCAATTCACCTATGCAATGGCGCGGAGGACTGGCCCTCTGGTTAGCATCTTTATTAGCGGGATGTCCGTCAGCAGCAAGAAAAACTGATAACTACTAAGTTGCCATGCCGCTAATTTTGGCTTTATCCTCATTCTGCATTGGCCGTCGGCGCTAAGTAAGAGTCAGTGCAGAAGCGTCGTTCGTCACAACTTCAGCCATTTGGGACGATGCGCCAGCGCGCCCACAAAAATCAGCTGTTGAAGGGCGTATATTAATATCAGTTAGCATATCAAATTGCATGTTCTGGCGAGTCAGAAACATTTCTGCTACAAAATGGGCGTCGGAAAGTTCGGTATAAGTCAGGCCTCCGGTGCGCCCATCGCCCCCGATCACAGATTGGGCGCACTGGCCAGGGGAAGTAATCTGGCCAGGCTTCGAAACAGCGCGCAGCGCGATGCGCCATAGCGATCATGCGTAAGCTTCTTTTTTCTCGCGTCCCGCTACGGGGCGAAACGAAGCCACTAATAGCGGATCACGCTGCCATTTGTTGCAGATCAAGGATTTTTCAGTCCATCCCCTTCAATTTGGACTTGCCCGATGTGTTTTGTGGTGGTGGGATGACCGAAGCTGTCAAGAGGGCCAAGCTTTCTTGCATGAAAACGCTAGCATGAAGTGGGAACTGCGGCTTAAATTGTAACGTGGCTAAGCTATTTATGATATAAATGCCGAGTTGCGGAAAGTTTACGGAAATCTTTCCATTGTACCCTGTGCCTGACTTTGACGACAATGTGTAGTTGGCATTTATACATGATTACTCCATACAACTTTACATACAGGAAAATTACACAACACAATAACAATGCCATCTACTATTGAGGACAGTGCTATCACAGTGGTTGATGTGGCCATCTGCGGCGGTGCGATATTTGGACAACCTTCACTGTTGTTCCTAGCTAATAAATTGCTTATTAGGAGGACCAACTGGTCTCACAACAGCGTTGCTGTTAAAACGCCTTGGCGTAACCGTCTGCGTTGTCGGTATGCTGCACCGCATGCGATTATCATGATGAAAAGTATTAATTAGCTTTAGATGCCAAACAAGCCAGTCTGGATCTTGGCCGCGCGGATGCTCTGAACGCAAGAACACAGCAGTATCTTGAGGTTGCAGACCTTCTAAGTGAGCTGTTGCCTCAAGGCATCACATGCAATAGTGAGTGCACAAGTGTTGCGTTTAAATTTAACACAGCTGACCGGTAACAGCGAGCTCAACTTTTGGAGATGGAGAGTTCATATCTAGACAAAACCAGTGGTGGGTGAGCCTTGAGCACACGCTTCACAAGAATTTTCTCATGATTGGCCAGCCTGTCATCGAGAAGATGTTGGCTGAGAAGCTGGGCGATGTCGTCCACTACGGCGAGCAGGTCACCTCGATCTACGAAGATGGGGACGGCGTGGACGTGATCACGAGCGGCGGGCGCAAAATTCGCAGCAGATATGCACTTGGTGCGGACGGCGCCCGATCGATGGTGCGCAAGGCGATTGGCGCTACTTTCACCGGCACTAAACCCGAAATGCTGTGGGCGGTGTTGGACACATTCATTGACACCGACTTCCCCAGATGCCCTGAGATTATCACGTTCCAGCTGAATGGCCAGTCTCGTGTATCTTGGATTCCCCGTGAGCGCGGCTTGTGCCGCTTTTATGTGCTTCTCGAGGGCGAGGTTTCCATGCCTCTTGCGCAAGAGTCAATTAAGAACCATATGGCGCCCCATAAGGTTGAATTCACTAAAACGGAGTGGTACAGCACATTTGAAGGTACTTGCGGAGTCAACACCTCTGGGAAAATTTTCGGTTTTTTATTAACATCTTGGTTTAGTCAAGGAACGAATTGCGTCGACCTTCCTTTCCAAGGATGGTGCCGGCCGTATTTTTCTGGGCGGTGATGCGGCTCACGTACACTCCGTCAATGGCGGGCAAGGATTGAATACGGGCATCGCAGACGCATTCAGTCTTGCCTGGCGCATTGCGACGGTCATCAACCAGCCCAGCCTAGATAAGGCGGCAGCCCACAAGTTATTGCTCAGCTACGACACCGAGCGCCGCACCACGGCTCAGGGTGTGATTGATGTAGCTGCCGCGCTGGTGCGCGACACCGTCCGCGAGGCGAAAACCTATGTGGGCACTATCCAGAAAAATGCAGGATATATTACAGGCATGGGTGTGTCTTACGAGGCTTGCGGCTCGCCTCTGGTACAGCAATCAGAGCACGGAATTTGGAAGGCGGGTTTTCGCTGCCCTGACATGATTGTCAAAACAGCTTCCGGAGAGGAGAAGCGGTTGTACTCAGAGGCTACTTATGGCAAATATCTCCTGCTATCCATCGGCAAGGCTGAACCCGCCAATGCCTCTGACTATCCAATTACGAGATATTTCGTTCTTCCGGATGGAACGAGCAGTGAGGGCAACGCAGCAAATACCTACACGGCTGATTGGGCATCCGCAGATGATATCTTCAGCGTGGTTGTGCGCCCTGATATGTATATCGCATTTGTCAGTCAGGACTTGACCGCATGCGAATCGCACATCAGAACTGTCTTTTCATGAAGTTACGCCAGAGTCATGACAGACAGTGTTGCTGTTGTATGCGATTTAGATGAATGTACAATAGAATATTTAGTTCAAAGTTATTTACTTGGTGCGGCCTTTCTATATTGTCTACTCTATGTCCTTTCGGTGACTTCTTCCAAAGTTTAGGGTGGCGAGACGGAATCACGCAGATCCAGCATTACCCTATCACAGGTTAGTTCTCATCCAACATCCACGAAATTCAAAGGATTGATTACCATGATACAATACAAGTTGGATAGCCGTTTAGGCTCTTGCACATTGCACGACTTGCTGAGTTGTCTGGTGCAACATCCGCGGAACTGAGCCCTCCAGGGCCGAACCAATCGACCTTGTCGCGCAGAACCTTTGAGCTGATCTTCTTAGCCAGACCCCTGTTTCTGTAAGGCTCCTGCAAGAAGTTTAGTATGAGATGGCGAAATGCAAAAGACGATGGAATTACCTCGCAATGAACAGAGATCAATGACCCAACAGTATCTATATAAAGGAAGTTAGCCAGCAACCAAAATTGTGCAACTAAAATGATACTTACCTAAAAATGCCCAAGCAACGGGGGTTCCGTCTTCAAGTTTGATGAAGAGACATGGCATCTGAACAAGATATTCCCTATAAATCACGTTTATCATTAGTCATGCAAGCACCGCCGGCGAGAAGGAGAGCTCTATCCACATACGGTGGGCGTGGGATATCAGTGCGCGAAGCCACCACACGACAGTCCTCCAGAGTCCCGGTTCCCCAAACCATGCCCTCTGGTAGTGACTCGTCCAGTTGTGGGACTCTGGCGACATCGAAGATCCACTTGTCGTATAGACCGGTTGGGCGCGGGGAAATGCGACCACTCTTCTCCCAGAGACCACGCATGCGCGAGTGCAAACTACCCAGAACCACTGACGGAGGCAGCTCAATCTTCATATCCTGCTCCATCTCCTTGCGCAACTTGATCAGTTTTTGTAATATAACCTCTAGCTGTCTTTCTGTTTCTACCACCGCACAACTCCCAGGCTCGGCTTCATAGTTTTGAAGGGTCGAATACAAGTACATCGAGGTACTCTGTGCGATGGTGGTGTTGATGTAAGCCACGGTAAACGAGCTTGGACTAGACAGCGTCTCCTCTCCATCGCCAATGGATGCAGCGTTTGATACGAACAATATTTGCGGAAATTTGGCTGCGGCAGTTGTCTTGCGTCGAAGGTACTGCACCTTTCGTAGCAGCGTAAGAGACGTGGGCAGATGGGCCAAGAGAAGCTTCTCCAGACCCGCTGGGGGGGGTTATAAATGCCTCCAATTCGCCGGACATGATGTTGTGGAAGCGTTCCAAACAAACTGGCGAGATGTCAAGGAGTAGAAGGAAGATGATTCACACAGTTCTCAAAGGACTCTAGTGATGCGCCAAAGCCCCGCTCTATCTCCGAGTCTGATGAGTTGGCCGTTCCAAGAGTTGACCCACTGTCGAATAAGAATGGCGTTGCACACAGACACGAGGAAATCTCATACAAAATTAGTACTTTACAGATCGAGGTGCGGATGTCAAGTAAAGCCTGATATGACTCTATTGTCAGCGCAAAGAAGCAAATAAGTCAGTACAAGGTCTCCGGATGAAGATTAGACCTTCTTGACGTCCTGCATAGAGCTTCCACTTTCGCGCATCATCAAGACTCATTCTGTAAAAGATTATATTAGATTATATGAATTAAAATCGGCCGCCACGCTATGTATCATGAATCGTCTGAGCATGGTCCGACAGGTCGTAGGTTTTTGGGCAAGTAAATGACAGTAACGCTTCTATATGCATATGAGGGTATCGAGAAGGCAAGAATGCAGCAACCAGACAATCATTGCTCCAGTATGGCAAAGTCCCACCCGGCACGGGCGCCGTGCGAAGACTTGAGATCTGTTTTCAACCAGCAGCGATGCTCGCTCCCGGGGTCGTCGGCGATGATGCCCCATCCACACGCGGTGCAGCCCGGAAAGTCGGCGCATTGGAACATGCACTCCTGCATTGTCGTGGTCCAGACACTGCCCAAATCCCGAGCTTGATCCACGCCGCTGTAATCGATACCGCAGAAGCGCTTGAATGTCTTGTCTGTGTCAGGCACAAGGTATCGCGTATTATTTGCAGCTGGGCAAGGCATTATGCTTGTGGATACCGGGGCTGTCGAGGTCGTAGAAGTGCTGGTAGCGGACGGTGTGGACGATGTGGTACTGGTTGTGACGTTAGAAGGGTCCGAAAATAACGCTCGTCTCATCTTCATACCTAGTCGCATCAGTGGAACTACCGTCTGTGCTCTTGTGGTTGCTGTTCCGCTTTCCGAAGATGACACCAACAGGGACTGCCACGACTATGATAATCACTATAATGGCCACCGAAAGCAGAATGCAAAGCTTGCGGCGTGAGAGGCCTTGTTTAGTCGCAGCAGGAATCGGCGCAGGAGGTGCAATGTAGTCGTAGCGGGGGTCGTAGGTTTCCTCCGGCTGCGCCGCGGGCTCGCCTTGCGACGAACCTGGCGGAGTAGCTTCTCTATAAAATGTGGAAGGCTCTGACATGCGGCTCGACAGACGTTTTGCTATCCTGCTGGTCTTGCCGGAGTGAACGCTGAACGCGCCGAAGAATGTGCGTTGTGATTGGGTATCCGAAAAGGCTCTCTCCGTGATGGGAGTCTTTGCAACTAAACCAGCACGCGACGAGATGCCTTCTGCGACGCGAGAGGCATTCGTACTGCTGGAATATCGATGCGACATTATGATCGAGAGCGCAAGCAGCCTAGTAGCCCTTGGCGACCGTTGTTGGGTGAGTGATTAGGCGCACGCGGGATGCTAGCTGCTGGTCGAGTCGTGTGAGGTTACCGCGAATGGTCCCGGAGGGTACAAAGAATGTCGTAATAGCTGTTGCGCCTGGCGCGCTAGTAGAAGCCGGTAAAGAGATAGCACCAAAGAGTGGAAGCAAATTTGGATATGGCAAGGAAAGTCACCAGAAGCAAGTGTGATGAAAGATTGTGAGATTTAAAATGAGAGTCGCGATTCGGTAATCGAGCAGAGGGGAGGCTAGTACGCCATGTGCCAGGCTAAGGATCAACACCGCCGAGCCGTTAAGCCAGGGGGAAAACGGAAAGAAAAAAGAAGGTGGAAAGAAAGAAGGGATCGTCACATTCGACGGCCCCTTTCGCAAGATTTGACAGACCACTACGACCCCGGCACGACGACTGGCCAGTTGCTAGTTCCAATCTCTTCAGACGAGCCACCAGTCACAGAACAAAGGACGTGATGGGGGGCGCCACAGTTGGAAATTACGCTGACGATTTTTCTGCCTGGCACGAGCAGCCATGCGACCAGGGCTTTCTTCACGTTGTGTTGATAACTAGCGCGGCCCATGGCCCAGAATCTAGACTATTTCCCTTTTTAGTTCCTTGGCTCATTTCCCGAGACACGTCTCGCGAAACGAGACAAAACGGACTTGCAGCAAAGCTGAAAAAAATGAAACTTTTCCAATACCATACGAACAATGCTATAACGAAGCACATATACAGCGGGAGATCAGAGCAATTGCCTGTCATGCCTTGTTATTGGCCGATTTATGCTCATGCATGCACGGTGTGGCGCGCAGCATCCTGGTTCGTATTTACAACACTGGGTCTCGACTAGTTGGTTGGGTGGAATCCCTGTCAGAGCTTCTGCTACGAGTGACACCTGTCTGGGTAGTGATTGATAAAGCATGAACAGGTATGGTTGCAGAAACGAACGAGAGTTGTTTGACGCTCAAGTCATAGCAAGAGATGGCAGCACTGCTGTTCCTGCTTCAGAGAGACAAGGTGGCGGTACCAGACACAAGTTTAGCTATGCGGTGACGTAGCAACGACCCGACCAGTCTTTATTATTAGTCCTACAGGTAATCGCAGACTAGGGTAATAACACAGCAGCTCGCACAGGATCAGTTGGTGAGAAATTTGATCTGATAACAATAAGCTTAAACATATATCGCGATTTCTGTCGAGACAGTTTTTTTGTTATTCAGTTACTCGAATAGGATATCCGGCGCGAGGTGGAGTCGCAAACGTCACCAGAGACCTGATGAAATACGCAGCTTTCACTTCGGAGACCCGGATTACCTCCGTTGACTCCGCACGGCCTCTTCGAAGACACAGCGTGGCATGGAGCCAAACGGAACCACAAACATAAATATAAGTTTGCCAACCTCCTCAAGTCAAGCGCCATTTGTAATCAACTAAGGCTCTTTCTCATATATACAGCTTACCAGTTAATTCGCCATGGCCGAGTATAGATATCTGGCGAAGCCTGACCCGGAATGGGTTGATGTAAGGCCCGAACCCTGATGACAATTCTTGACGCCTTTACTTAAACACGGTTCTGTCTTCAGTTTCCCAACAACCTTCCGCCTGGTACCAAGATCGAAGACATGAAGAAGGACCATCTGCCCATCACCCCGCAAGATGGACTGGAGATTTACGAATTCGACGTCAAGGCGCGCGATGGCCACCCCATCTGCCTGCGCAGCTACCGCAAGACGCAGAATGTAAGCGGTCCTAAGCTGCCGCTGTTTATATACATGCATGGCGGCGGCTACGTGACTGGTGGCTTGGAAACGGATGATAGCACGTGCCGGGCGATTGCGCAGAAGCTGGACGTCCGCGTGCTCAGTGTCGAATATAGGCTCGCCCCAGAACACAGATTTCCCGTCGGATTTCAGGACAGCTTTGACGTCGTTCGCTGGGTAAGGGTTCACTTCTCTGTTCATGTTTGATCAAAACATCAGTTTCCTGATAACCAGCGACAGGTCGCTTCCGAAGAGGGTCAAGGCAAACTCCATGTAGACCTGCAAAAGGGCTTCGTTCTCGGTGGCACATCCGCGGGCGCCAACTTTACATCTGGCATCGCGCACTATGCCCGCGACGAAGGCCTGACGCCAAAACTCACAGGCGTGGTATTTCTCGCCGGGAGCTTCTGTCACCCGGACGCGCGTCCTGCCAAGTACGCTGATCGCATCCTGAGTGTGGATGAGGTCACTGACGCCCCTGGGCTGACGCGCAAGTCCATTGACTACTTTGCTGGTAAGCAGTCTTTGTGACCCTCCTTTGTGCTGTCACAGCTACAAAAAGTTGCTTACACATTTGATGTAGCCCTTTATGGCGCACCGCCCTTGGACAAGCGCTTGTCAAATCTTCTTTTCGACTCGCATGC
This sequence comes from Lecanicillium saksenae, assembly GCA_027627215.1. Lineage (NCBI taxonomy): Eukaryota > Fungi > Ascomycota > Sordariomycetes > Hypocreales > Cordycipitaceae > Corniculantispora > Corniculantispora saksenae. The sequence goes on along the minus strand of JANAKD010000535.1, from coordinate 3,797 downwards.
CGACATCGCCAAGAAGGCCTACTTCGCTGTCTGCGGCTGGGACCCCCGCCGCGACGAGGCGCTGCTGCTTGAGCAGGTTCTCAAGGAAGAGGGAATGGGTACAAAGTTGGATGTATACCCTGGCTTGCCACATGGATTTTGGACAACGTGCCCTGAACTACCGGAATCAAAGCGTTGGCTTGATAAACTGCTTGAAGGCCTTAATTTTGTCTTTGATGACCAAGCATGACAAGCATGCGGATACGGTAAAGTGAGATTCAGGTATGAAAGCCGTAAATTTGGTAAATGCTTAATTATTCAAGCGTAGCCGAGACGTTATACGTGTTATTTACAGAGTCATCAATCATAGTTCAATCGAGCCCTCATTTTCCTTCTCTTGTTCCTTCTGCGCCTCATGCCACTCTTTCAGCCAAGCCTGGACAAACTCGACCTGCTGTTGCTGGTTGTCGACAACTTGCTTGGGTGGTAGCCCCTCTTCCTCCAGATTCGGGCGGGGACCAAACTCATCCCAGTGGTGCACACCCCAGTCAATCATCAGGTAGGGCTCAGATGTCGTGGACACGCGATCGGGCTGGCCATCCGCGTGGGGAGTTGCCGCCCTCCATGGATCCTGCATACCGTCGATGATGGCGAGACGCGGGTAGCTAAACTTGAATCCGCCGTGCTTGTTGATAATGTCAGTGTTGGGTGGCGTCGTGATGTTGAAGAAGCGACGGCAGTTGGCAGTGGCATATTCCAAGGTGGTGTGACGAGATATGAGGGCCTTGCGGTCCTTGGGCACATTCTCGCCGCTCTGGAAGTAACCCCATCTATATCAAATTAGTTCGGCGTTCTCTAGGCGTATTCTAGACAAGTTCTAGACTCACTCTGTGCATGTCTGCCACAACCAAGGACGATACATGCTGCTGACAATGGCCTTTTCATCCTCGATATGGTGGTTAGAATAGCACTGTGGGTTTGTCAGGCCCTTGCATTCAGACTTTTTAGCCTTTTTGTTCAGGTTGCGTATGTAGCCAGCCCAGTTGAGCAACTGTGCCGAGCGTTGCTTGAGCTCGTGGCCGTATCCTCCAAGCTTAGTGAAGTGCTTGACCTTGCCTTCCAGGTGCGCAGTGCTGGCAAACAGGCGCGCCGTGGAGGTAATGGCCGCACAATAGAAGCTGAGGCCATCAGAATCATCCTCAGTTGCCCAGTTGGTCGATTGCAGGGCACTGAGCACGCCTGTCACGGTGTGGCCAAACTCGTTGTTGTCCAGGCCATCAAGGTGGAACATCTTCTTAAGGTCGTCTACCTCGTCCTCCTTGCCGCTAGACATGATGTTATCGATGATTTCGGTGAGCGCCTGCTGGGCCTCGGAGCAGCCCTCAGGCGCAAAGTTGCGGAAGGCCTCGTGGTACTGCCAAAAGTTGTAGATGGCGGCGGTAACGCCCGAGGAGGAAATGGCACCCCAGTAGACGTCGGGGTAGACTTTGCGCGTGATCGCGGCAAAGCCACCCGCGTAGGAGCCGCCGTAGAGGATCCAGGGCGTGTTGGTCGAGGTGAGGTTCAGGTGCTCGAGGCCAGGAAAGCTAATGTGCTGAGCAAAATAGGCAGTGTCGGCCATGGCCTGGTCGGTGGTGAGGAAGCGCATGTTCTCGGTGGAGGCGTCGGGAACCGGCCAGCTGGTGCCGTAGTAGCGGTGCTCCATGACGAGGCCGACGCCGCCGGTGGCTTTTGTCAGGATCGGGACGATGCCATTGTTGAGATAGTCGAGGCGGCCGGTGCTGACAAACTCGCCCGAGTGCAGGACAATGACCGGGCCGCCGGGTCGGTAGTTGGAGGTGTCGAGCCAGTAGCGGAGGGGGTATTTGTCGTTTGAGTGCGGCTCGTACTTGGACTCGTTGTGGAAATGATCGATCGGCACGGAAAAGTTGTAGGCCTTGATGTGAGGGCTCAGGTTCGGAGGCATGAGATCTTCATCGGTCTCGGTCGCTCTGAGGTAGGCCGGCGCGGCGTAGAAGGCGGCGGCCGCGCTGCTGGCCAGGCAGGCGACCGGGAGGAGATGCAAAGAGGTCCTCATGGTGGGTTCCGAATATCGCGCTGTCGACAGTCTTGCGCCAGGCGGAACAAGAAGCAAATAACTTGAAGCTTTAACGATGAAACGGCGGAGTAGTCATATTTATTATCGTGCTTTGGTCTAGATGCGGATTTAGCTACATTAGGGAAGCTCAGGTGCCGAGCTTCTGCAGGGATCAGTGGGGGTGGACCGCCGCAGCCATTGACGCGGGGAGCACTGCCGAAGCCGAAGTCGGGCTCGGACAGGCCCTCAGTTAAGGCGGCGGCCGTTGTAATTGCTCAAGGCTTTCTCCTGCAACGCGTTATCTGTAGCATACACCTCTTCAGATTGACCAAGTTATAAAGAACCATAAGCCATCTGACTGGGCTTCGAGCCATCATGTTGTACTGTCGCTTCGTCGCCTTGCGTCATCTGGCTCCCTACCCAGCGTTGCTCAGGGACATGTACCCGACTCGGCCAGCAAACCCACGCCACAGCCAAGTATCAGTAACAACTCATTACCTAACAGCAGGGCATTGGATCCAAGCACCGGTTCAGCATTTTCAAGTGCAACAGATGAATGATGATGACGCGATCTTCAGCACAAAAGGAGTTGGAGGATTGTCTCAGGCTCTATACAAGCCACCAGTAACCGTAACATCCGACAGCTCCGAAGAAACCTTACATCAGGCCTCTGCTGAATCCTGCCGGAATGCTGCAGCTGCGCGCTGCGAGTGGAAGGCAATATATATGTACCTAGGTTTGGGAGCATCTCTGTAAACAGTGGCCCGCCAGTCCAATGCAACCTACCCTGCACAACCACCACTGGCTTTGAACCGCTCGGATAGGACAATTTCGACGAATAGCATCATTTCTCTCCGCAAGGGACCCCGCGTTTCATCCGCAGAACGTGCGGTCCGTGTATAATTATTATACATGCCAGACGTGTTCACGCCATCGGAAGACGGAAGGTTAGCTTACAGTCGCCATCATGACACTCATCAAAATGTCACCGCCCAACAAGACGTTAAAAGGCCATAAGCTGCTTCTTTCAGATACCCGTGAGCTACCAGAGGGTGGATTGAGCCGCCTTCGCGCCAGCTTTCCGGACCTCCGTGTGGAAGGGTGGGACGCGGATGCCGACGACCCATGGGCGGATACGACGATTGCCTTGGCCAACAGTTTTAGAGATGACGGGGACCCATGGGGATATACAAATCTTGCCTTGAAACAGAGCTTTGGATTGCCACCAGTTGAGCAAGCGAAAAAACTACAGCTTGTTCAGTTGACGTCGGCCGGTGCCGATGGTATTATCGGCAGGCCCATCTTTGAGGACACCAAGATAGCATTTTGTACCGCAAGCGGTATTCATGGGTATGCTAACTTGAATAAGATGAACCAAGCACTTTCGATAGATCAACTAACCCGGTTGAAAAAGCCCTCAAATAGCTGAATGGGTGGTTAGCACCTTTCTCGCGTTTCAGCACCATCGCAAGTGTACCCCAGCCACTGTCGCGCTGCCGAGAAACTACTGACCAGAGCAGTGCCTGAATATCTCCAAAACCAACAAAAAGGGACATGGAAGCCTTCTACGTCCGCAACAGACGATTCAGTGGGCCAGCGGGTGTAAGAAATGCGGATCAAACCCTCAAGTTCTCCTTGCTGACGCAGCTCAGTGGCATTCTCGGCTATGGAAGCGTCGGGCGCCAGGTCGCACGCGTCTGCAAGGCCATGGGCATGAGCGTCCACGCCTACACGCTGCATG
>JANAKD010000534.1:0-17078 GCA_027627215.1 Lecanicillium saksenae | reverse complement strand
GTAAGCTGGGCGAGGGTCTGGATGGTGGACTCGGACCAGTGGGAGCGCGGCATCTGGGGACGCTTGGCGATGTGCATGAAGAAGTAGTCCTCATCGTCGGACTCGTCGCCGGCGGCAATGTCCAGAGGGGTGCTGAGCGGCGGCATGCTGTTGCTGTGGACCTGCTCAAAGACCTCATCCTCGTCCTCGTCGACCTCGGTGTCGCTGTCGTCGNTACNTCGAAGATGCTGACGCCATAGCCAGACCACTCGCCGCTGACGGCGGTGCTGCTGCGGTCGTCGTAGAATGTGCGAGGTGTCGTGGTCGTGATGCTGGCGGTCGTTGGACGCTTGGGCGAGACAATGTAGGCGCGCTCGTGCAGGCGAGGAGGAGGCTGGAACGANTGGGGTGCAGGCGGAGGGGATCGTAGCTGGCGTCGCTGTCGGACCGGTGGTGGCTAGGCCCGCGGGCGGTGGATGTGGACGAGGAAGACTCGATGGAGCAGCCGGAAGAGAGGGAGCAGCCAGAGAAGGAGACCTTGCGGATGTGCAGGTCTCTAGGCTTGGGCGACTTGCGCCGTGTGCTGAAGCCGTTGAGAACGTGCATTGTGGGTGTGTGAGTGTGTGTGGGTGGTAAGAGAAGAAGGATGCTTGAAGAAGCAATGGGGGAGAAGCTCGTGTATATATGTATTATATACACGGAGCTGCTTGGCCGGTAGCCGGGGAGTGGCGGATCAGTCGGCAAGAGTGGTGCGAATGAGTCCGGTGGTGGTGGTGGTGATGTAAGAGAGCTGTAAGTGGCACTGGCACTGGTGCTTGTGCGTGAGGTTGGTCAAGTGGTAGTATGAAGATTGTGAACCGGTAAACGAGTGTTGAGTGTTGATTGGCAACGCGGTAATGCCAGACAGTTGTATGAAACTGGTGATGACTGTTGGAGATATAGGTCGGAGGAGAGGAATTCCAAAGTCGACGGATGAGGCGGGCGGACTGGATTACATATATGTGCCGGGGCTGAGTGCGTGGTGGTGCAGGCGAGGCAGAGGCAGTACGAGGTGGAGGTGTGCGGACAACAGGCTTTGGTGGTGTGTGGGTTTGGGTGTGGAGAAGGATGACGATGGCCGATGGGGAACAGGCTCGTGGCAGAGCAGGCGGACCAGCAGGCAGAAAAAGGCCAAGCTAGACAAACGCAGCCAGTCAGTCAGTCAGTGTGAGTGAGTGAGTGAGTGAGCGAGCGGTCAGCTGGCTGTGTTGGAATCCGAAGCAGCCGGGAGGGGTGCGAGGTGTGAGTGGGGGGTTGTGTGGCTTGCAAAACAGCAGTCGGGCTGGCTGGCAGCTGGCAGCAGCTGGCAAACACCAAACACCGCCTGGGCAGCTGGGCAGCTGGGCAAAACGCCGCAACTGGCGGACCGGCGCAAGCAAACGCAAGCTTCGCCAGCTGCCAGGCCCGGCTACCCAAGAAAACGCTAAAAAAGAAAAGAAAAACGAAAGAGTGGGCCCCGTCTTGGAACGATGCTGGGGTGGGGTGAGTGGAGTCCCTACCAAGAGTCGTTTCTCTTGGCCTCCGTCGCCCTCGTCGTACTCTTGTTGCAGCCAGCAAACACCAAAATCTCGGATTATTCGTTTTTGTCTTTTGAGTTTCGTACTATGAAACTTGGCTGCTGATCAAGCACCAACGAACATGGCGGTATCATAATTGCCGTCTTATCGCAGCAGAGCGACAAACCACCTCATCATCATACGTATACTGGTACAACCCAAATCTCACCACATCAGCCCCGGCTGCCATAATTACCGCCTCTTCCAGCCAGCCCGTCGCGACAGCCTCGCCGCCCTCACCTCACCTTGCTTCTTTCGGCGGCGTCGGGCAAGTTCCACCACCACCACCCGACACCATGTCTGACTCTTGTTCCGTTCCTGACTTGTACCTGACGATGACCGTTCCCAGAGGCAGAGCGAGAACCCATCATCCCTACCTCTGAGACATTTGTTCCTTTCTGGCGCGCAAGGGAAATTAAAGTGGTTGCATCTGCGCTCTTTTTCCGCATTTTTTATTGTTTAATAGGCACAAACCCCCCGGACAAGATCGCGTTCCCGACTCGCGCCGCCGACGCCGCCGTGAAAGCGGTCTAGGCAAGTTTCTCGTCGAGATGCGCTAGTCTCGGTCTCGCTGCGTCAATGACCGCTTTCTGCGACCACGACGCCTGCCGACATTGCCCGTCGTCTGATTCACTTTTTTTTTTTATTCACAAGGTCGTTTGATTCCAATTGCCCGCCATCCCGTTGCTGGCATCAATCTGCCGGCCGAGACGAATCCAGAGGGGCATGCCAATTAAACCTTCGTTTACATCTCCTTCTTTGTGGTCAGCTGCATATTCGCTGTACCTCACTGACACCTTGTTCCCAGTGTAAGTTCTGTCGTACGGCGGGGCCGGCACAGAAACAGCTGCACCACTCGGAGATGAGCGTCGGCACACGCAAATGGGCCACCACTTACACCTGTAGCAACGGCGAACGGCATGCATTCAATCGCCGAGCCGCCTGGCCGCCAAGTAACAAAATTCACGGTAGTTGTAAAAGACGTTCATTGTTCATTGTTCATCCATCCCGCCCGTGCGGTTAATCTGACGAACCTGCCGAAAAGCAATTTACAATTTACATGCCGTGGCAAAAGGAAACGAGCCATCCCCGGCGGCCGCCTGTCCGATGCTTGCGCCAACGGCCAGATGCTTGCGCATCGAAGGGATGAAGCATCTACGCAGTTATGACGCCTGATCTGCGCGCGCGGCCGACAAGCTCTCAAGCTCCTCAGTGGCTATTGGCACGCTACGGCTCTGCCGACTGCAAGCCCGCCAATCCCCCGCTCAACAACCAACCCACCTCTCTCGTGCAAGTTTCATGTTGTGTCAATCCAATCCTCCCCAAAAGTCTATCCAAACGAGCGCTCCTCAGAAAATCAAGTTTGCTTAACTTGCTCAAACGCCATTCTCTTCCTCTTTCCTGTTTTCTTCGCCCACATCCCACACCCATCCTGACAGCTAGCGCACCCCGCTAGTGCGAGGTACACGAACAGGCTTCCCACGATCGCAGCCAGTCACAGACGCAGGCTGACGAAAGAGAGCGAGGCGAAGAGCTGCGCCAGCCACACCGGCTAAGCCTGGACAGGCAACCAAGTCGTAAAGGGCTGGGAGAGTATGGCTCACACCTTTCGTATACCTGAGCACTAGTCGTAACAGGATACACACACACGCACGCCCGATGACTGGGCTGCGTCGAAGCCTATATCCTTGTCGTCGCTCGCGCTCGCCAAGCCTTGTTCCTGTCATGCACTTTCCCCTCTTTTTTTCAATGTTTCCCAAAAAAGAGCATCAGAACGAAGCAGAGCAGGGTCGATACGAAGCCTCCCATTGGCAGATCCAGTATTTCGTCGCAAGGGCCTACGGAGAGATAGCCATGAAAGCACGAACAAATGTCTCCATACATGACGTTTTTTCTTGTTTCCTATTCCGGCAATTTCATACAATTTGTGGATGAATCGCCTGATGGTTCTATAAAAAATTCTCGCTCCTGCTACAAACCCTTTCGCTGTATTAAGCTCTTGTCGCTGGAGCCGACGCCGCAGAGAACCCTGGTTTCCCTGGCAAAGAAGCACCACTACGCACGCTCTGCAATTGACTTTGAACCCCTCGCTACCCTGGAATCGTAAACCAAACTCATCACAAGGCGCAAATTTTAATTGGCGAGCTTGGTTGTTTAAAAAAAAATAGCACTTGAATAAATTGTTATGTTGCTACTGCTTGCGGCATCAAGCTACGTCGGTCGGCTTGCGCCCGATGCACATCAACTAGCGAGTTGGAGGGTGTGCATGCGTGTGTGTGTGTGCGTGTGTGATGCCACGCAAAGTGGTGTCGTCACAAATCATAGCACACTACCGAAGAACTACGTAAACAGCATCCCGTAGGGCAGCCAGGCTTCAACCAGCACAGCGACCTGACAAAGCCAAGAGCCACGGTGCGGAGTAGAACGGTTGAACCGGGCTCCTCCTGGTGGGCTTTTCATGCGAATTGCTCCGAAGCAGCCCTGCCTGGGTCGCGGGAAGCAGAACAGACCTGCTTGTCTATAATAAGAAGTATTGAGGCGTTTCTCAAGCCACTTGGGCAATGTATTACTCCGCACCGCATGGCTAAAAGAGGAGCCCAATTCAACACCCCCTCTCTGTCTCTCAAGGCGGACACCAGCTGCGCTACTGTTACATCACCGCCAGAGTGCGATCTGTCGTTTTTGCTTTTTTTTTTGGTCTTTCGACTCAATCCCAGTCGTCGCCGTCTGTCGATGACTCGGATAGCCTAGCACAAAAGATGCGGAAATTAAACAATTGCCTGTTTACTCAGCTTTCTTTGACAACAGACGAGGGTCACGCCCCCGCCCCTGTCCGCTTTTTAGCTTGGCTTCGCTAGTCTTAGCCATACTAGCAATGGCGTGCAGCCTGTCTGTGTCTTTCTGTTCCTGGCCCTGACATGATGGCTGTCCAGCTGACCTGACGTAGTTCCCCGCAAGGAGCAGGGATCGCATGCAGCGGCGGACGCGGGAAGCAGCAAACTGGCTGGCCAGCCCAGGTTCATCAGCCTTGGGGGAGTGTTTAACAGTACCTGGCTTGAGTAGTATTTGTGTTCAGGTACCGAGACGCCCGATATGTTGTCCCCCCGGTCTTTGTACCTGGCTCGTCTAATTCCGCGTGACGTGTCTCAAAAATAGAGGCGCAATTTGTCAATTGTCATCTTTCGCAATCAGCAGCGTCCGCTAAATTGATTTTTTTTTGTCTTCAGAGCCCGCTGCTACAGACAGAGAAACCTACGTAAAAGGTGTGTCTTGCCACCGGTAACCCCGCTTGCCCATGTTTCATTAGACAAAAGTTTAACTTGCCAATCACCTCCGTAAACAACCAAGTCGGAACAATCCAGTGACGCAACTATGCACTGACGTCGGGTTATCAACAAGCCGAGATTTTTTTTGTCTTTCTTTCTAGTTGTTTGACTTGTTCCAATCGCACTTGGCTTCCTTTTTTTCTGGAGACCGCACTTCTTTGTCTTCCACTTGCTCTGCAAGCCTTCCCCGTTCTCGTGGGGCCAGACGCCATTGCCGTGGCGGTGAGGTTGGAGGCTCGCTTGCTTTTTTCAGCCAGACCAGGCACAACGTGCTCTTCCCCTCCACGGAAGAGAGTGAGTGCAGCTGCATGGTGGTGCCATGTTTGATTGATTGTTTGATTGCTTTTTTCCTTCTTTTTTCTTTTTCTGTTTCCCACCTCCCCATTCTGCTCTTCAACGGGCGGCATGGGCCTTTCCACTGGTCACCGCCTTCAGTAGCGGGAAGCAAGCCACACACACACAACTCACCAGGCTACTATTCAATAATTGCCATTTCCCCCTCTCTGCCATTTTGCTTTTTATTAATTGCCAATTCGGCCGCCGCGCAGTGTAACTCTCATGGCCATGCTAGATACTCACAGGAGATTTGCTTCTTTCCCGCGCTCTGTTACCCGTACCGCCTCAACGCGGCAGGTTTCGCCTGCCTCCATCGACGAATTGGCCACGAGATCGGTGTCTTCTGTAAAACTCTGTAGGCCCCATTCTCGGTCTGCAACTCTGTCCCTCGACGTTTCTTGTCTTGCTTCAATCCCCCTTGCTTTGTTCTGTGCCTGTCAGGTGGACACTCGCAGCCAGTCACGCCCAAGACAAACTAGCACCGAAGCCTATTTCCAACCCCGCGGCCGCAACGGTTATATGGAGCTTCTCTGCTGCTTGTAATGCCTCTTTCTCCGCTTAACGCATGCATTATGCATGGTGATACTGCTCATTGTCTTGCTTCTTTCGCATTCCCCGCAGTCGATGCGGTGAGTTAGACACAAACAACCAGCATGCATGTAAAATCGGGCTCCTACTTGGCGTTCTTCTCAATCACCACAGGGGTCGACCATAATGTGTCATGCTTCTCTCCCTCGGCTCCCTGCATTCATCGCGGGGTCAGCTGGACAGTAGACCACTTCTCAAGATTTCAATTTGCTGTCCGTTTCCATATGCAAACCTGCGGCAAGGCCATGTCGCCATCCACATTCTCTGTCTGGATCCATGGGTTGCAATCCTCCATTGTCCTTATTGTCCGTCGCAACGAGCTCGAGCGACGCCACGGCTTGCGGGCGCACCGCTGCCACACCTCATCAGCTCTCTCCGGCTGACTCGCCATAGCGAGCTTACAGTTTGTCTTCGCATCGTTCCATACCACCACAATGTAACTGAACTTAATCGGCCTTTTCCCCTCGATGCAGTGAATACCATAACCCAGTAATTAGCTATGGCTAACCGCCGACCCCCTCCCTCATCGAGCATGCACGGCCGATGGAAACTCTATTTGTTACGAGATGCCTATGTTGTATCCCTAGCAACTCAAATGAGAGGACCATCAAGATGCACCACCAACATTGAACACGGTGAGCATCAAATCGGAAGCCCGTTGTGCCACTTTCCACAATTTTTCTCGCTTCAGGATGCCCAACAATGAACTTGCGCCTTCTATTGTTGACTCAGCTTCGGCTGTGGCTGGGAACAACCCGCAACGACATCCATTCCCCTCACCACTACCCCTCTTTCAAGAAGCCCAGGATAGCCATGTTTCTTCCATGTAATTTTGACCCAGACTTTGGCGCCATGCAACTCAACCAGCCCGCCGCAGGATGGAGACTGGAGAGCCATATCAGGCGGTGGTGCCTTGCAGCCACAAGCAACTCCACAGCGTCGCCAATCAACGGTTGTTGGGGGTTCTAGGTTGCGCGCACGGCCTCTGGCGGTGAAATTTCTCGCGCAGCGAAAATCGGGAAAGTCGTCATCTCCACCATTTCTCAGTCGCCGACAATAGGCATTCTTTTTTTCTTTCGGGCTGCCGATGCATGAAGTTTCTGGCCGTTTGCCATTGTGGAGTTTTAGGCTGGCCTGTCCGGGGTGCGTCGTACATGCGTCCATTATGCAGCTCGCAGCTGCATGAGCAGCGGTCTGGCAAAGTGGCTGCAAAGTGAAAAATTGAAAAAGGAAAGAAATTTACCGGAAAAAGGAAACGCAGACTCCATCTCTGCGTATCTTGGCGTTGGTCTAGATTTGGCTTCATTCACTCCCTCATCAAGCATTGTTCAGCTTCGTTTGTGAACATGCAAGCGGCTTACACCGACTTAAATCAAATGCTAACTCAAATGGTGATAATTATTTTCTCTCACATACCTCAAGGATCAACATTCCGTATTGGATGTGACGCTCGTATAAACAACAGTGAGCCTGATAGAAATGTACAATAGTAGAAAAAAAAAGTAAAAAAGAAAGAACCCCCGAGCAACCAATCGAATTAATATAGGAAAAGCCCGATGCGGGGGTCGAACCCGCAGCCTTGAGATGGTGATCTCTGGCTCGAAATATTCCACTATTTCGAGCCTAATAAGAGTCTCACGCTCTACCGATTGAGCTAACCAGGCACTGGTATTTTAGTTCTGATGAACTTGCCCGGTGGATTTGTGGACGGCGGCTTTGTTAATTCGGTATAAGAAGGTCGCGAGGAAAAAAATGATGTGCTAGGTTGGCAATACTGAGTTGGATAGTCAAACAGCCACAGTTGGTCTAGACTGTCCGCTATAGAACCCTTTTGCGAAATTTTGTGTTGGCCCATTTGGCACTGGCGTTTCGAAACACTTGCTTAGCTCTGTTGCTATACCAGTTCAGCTATAGCTAACTAGCGTAGCTCAAATTCCGGCCAATGGATTGCCTTCGAGTCAAGCCTGGCCAAGCGGAGCGCCTCCAAACTCTAAAGTCGGTCATTCGTTGATTGTTTCTTCTTTGTGTCGCTAGGACTGCCTTGCCTTTGTCCAACCACGGTGCTGCCCGCGACGGGTTTCACTTGGCTACATAGCTTACGTCCACTGCTAAATGAGTAATACCATAGTGTCATTGATACACGCCGAGAAATCTCACGTGCGAGGTCTTTGACGTCAGCTCTGCGAGTTTTGGCCGCATGCGACTGTCCTTTCACCTCCAATGAGAACAGTGTTTCCCGACTTTACCATAATGCACTCTTTCTTCCGAAGCTCTCACGGCGCTTAATAATGTTTGAATACCAAGCTCCCAACTTTCAGACCTATGGGGTTGAGACAATGAACAAGATGCTTCAATTAAGTACGCTGCCGTCTGACTATACTCAACCCTATCCCACTTACCATGACACCTCTTGACCGGCAATCCCGAGATCAGGCGGATATTCGGCTCTGACTGGAAGTAAGGGTTTCAACAGTTAGCTGATTAGCTGAACGAACCAAGGGTCCATTTGTTCCACTGGAACGCGTAAACAACTCGAATGACTGTCCCGCACGGCCGTGACACTAGCAAGTTCTTCCAACTAAGCAAATCGCCACTTGGCCGCTTACAAGGTTCACCGGCGTTTCAGAATCTGTGCTTTCCATATACTCGTAAAGCCTCTTAGAGGTTGGTCGCCGCTAAATTTTTGCTGTCATTGGCATCTTTCGCCGGCTCGTATCTCCATCTCCAATTTGTCGAAGGCTACTTGAGCAGATCCCGTTCGGCCAATATCCGGATTAAGCAACCGGAGGCAGGACCCCATTGCCTTGACGACGTTTGCATGATCTTCCGCAGATGAAACCGGCTTGCACAAACTATATGCATCCACTATATACCATTCTGCGTTCTATTGGGTCGGCTCTGGCATTGCTGTATTGTTGTGTTGCTGTCAACTCGAGAGCCTCCGGCTTACACGCAAAGTACGAGCTGGAGACCCGGTAACGGATCGACAGCTCCAGTACCAAGGCAGAGAGACGCATGATGCGCAGCAGCACGGCCCTCAGGGCGATGTTCCGACGATCTGCCCCCGTTCCTCTGAGGATTCCGAAGCACGGACCTCAGCCTCAGCTGCATCATCAAGTGCTCGTAAACAAGCCAGACAGTGCCAGTCTTCTGGTGGCGCACGCTCTTTGCTGCGCTGTTCCAGGGTACCTTTAATTTGCTGAGTTAGACGATGTAGTATTTTCTTGTTCTTCTCAAACATAATATTTTTTCGACATCGGATGTGGAAAAACTCTGCATTACATCTTTGACCAACTGTCTTACGTGGTCATGAAACGCGAACAGACTTTTTCAACAATATTTGCGGGAGTCGGAGCAATATACTTTATAGCACCACCATTCAATAATTACTGTCAGTATTATTGTGAAGTCGTATAGTCCACGGCGTTTCTATTGCCTTGGGGATACTCACGATTCGCTGTGGCGAGTACTGCCTGCGTTATTCAAGCATTAGATGAAGGTGTCTCCATCGCAGACGTATTAGTAACTTCAATGAGATTATCATAGTGAACATATTATCTGTAAACTATACTCTCTCAATTACTCATTTGACTACTTATTTGTGCCTATTGATGCCAATTTCCCGTTCGAGCGCCGGCGTGCCCGGCTCCGGCACCAAGCTGCTAAACGCCTCTAGGGTAAGTCATAAAATGTTGAGACTTGCGCTTGTCACTTGTAACAATGACAATATCGGCGTTCTGTGCATTTTTTTCTTATTTCCGAATATCGCCAGTTTGATTCGATCGTTTCAAGCAGGAAATATTTCGTAAGCTCCTAAGATTGATGATGGCGGGAAGTCTAGCCATTCACCTCGAGCGACTCGAACGAGCGCATGGTTCAGTGTAATTTTTTAGCCCAAGAATGGCATAGAAACATGATATATGATATTTCTATATAGTTAATTTGTCAAGAAATTATAGGAAAATGCATTCTTCTATGATATTGAGTAAGTCGATATGACCGTCGATGGTAAAATCCCCAGCAACGGCTCAACCAACTCACAGAATTGTCTCGACGCTTTTAATGAAGCAGTCAGACCAAATATGTACGTGAGAAGATTCAATCCTCGACAGAAAAAACACTGCGAATTTTCTCGCCGAAGAGGTTTAACTCCATCTTATGAAGATGACATTGGCAGGCGCGGCAATCTTGGAGATGGATCAAAAGGCGCTTTGCTGTCCAAGGAAGTCTCGAGCTTCCCAAAGAGGAAACGAATAATTAATCAGTCAGCGCTCTTTGAAAGAACAATTTAACCTGAATTGCTTTTAGGTACTCAAAACAACAGGTTTTCGCGGCAGGAGGTCTCGGTCAGGTGGCACGCCTTCGACCAGTCACTTTTATGACTGCATTCAAATCCTGCGTCTCTTATCAATATATTGTATTAAATATCATCTAAACTGGGTATTATACAAGCAACCTGTATCTCCCAGATATATTCAAGGCAGTAGTCGTGTATTTGGCCAAGTCTCGCACAATTGTCTCCATATATCGCCATGCGGTCGGTTGCGCCGGACCTTTAGCAATACTACAAAAGCTTAAGTGGCTCATGAGCTATTGTTTTATACATATTTCTCTGGAAACTATAATCATAGCATTGTGTGATGCGCTTGCGGTCGTCTCCTTCCCGGTGTTCCTGAGGTGTCCATACACAAGGCAGTTTGCTGCTTTTTGTCGACGTTGTATCGTAAAAACGCGGCTTGAAGCTTGCGAGTTATTCTTCTACGATATTCAAATATGACAATAGTGGGTATTCCCTTCGTTTGGAATATGATGTGAATAAAGCCCACGCTATGCTGCAAGATTATGATATGAAGTCGACGTCCTGCGACAGTGCCACCCAGGTATGCCAAGTGCGCTCCTTTGACGACGATCATGCCATAGACTTCCCATCAATGATTCACATTCAACTACAGTATATGATCCAACCCAGATTTTTCAACCTTGGCTTTACCAAGAATGCATTCTGCTTTCGCCGCTAGCTCGAGTGGCTCGCCTGTTTCGAAATATATATCTAATAACCGGCCGATAGCCTTCTGTGGATTTCAATAAAATTGAAAATAAAAATTGAAAAATGAGCAGAGTGTCTTTTCTGATATTATTCCCGAAGCGGGACGCTCCGGCATTGGTGGCACTGTAAGCCCTCGATCCGGCCTGTCTCCGGCGATGGCCTACGCGCCCCCTCATCCAAGAGGGGCCACCGTAAGCGAATGTACGCAGCTTGTTATACTAGCTACATATAGAAAGCCACCGCGAGATTTTGTTTCTTTATAAATCTACCCCTTTCATTGAATTCCATCTTGGTCCACCTTCGAAACATAAATCGTTATTTGCTTTGCCTCGCATTTCACACGCCATGAACCGCCTCAAGGATAGAGTAGCCGTAATCACCGGCTCATCGTCTGGTATCGGACGGGCCATCGCCATTCAGTATGCACAAGAAGGCGCGAACATAGTCTGTGCCGACTTGCAGCCTGCATCGCGTGCTGAGATTGACAAGGGTTCCGCGGCCAGCACGGATGAACATATTCGAAGTCTCGGCGGCCGCGCCATCTTTGTCAAGACAGATGTCAGCAAGGCAGAGGAGATGGAACAACTGATTGAGAAAACGGTGGAAGAATACGGAAGAATTGACATGTGAGTCTCATCTGCCATTATTATGTCCCAATACCGATGCGGTTGTACTGCCTGGAGATAGCTGATGCGGGGAAAACCCTAGACTGGTCAACAATGCCGGAGTTGCCATGAAGGCCGAAAACGGGCCACCGCCGCGTATTCATGAAACCTCGGAAGCCCACTGGGATATTACAATGGCTGTAAATGCGAAATCCATCTTCTTGGGCTCCAAATATGCCATTGTACAAATGCTGAAACAAGAACCGCTCGCAACTGGAGATCGCGGGTGGATCATTAACATCGCCTCAGTTCTTGGCCTTGTGGGTTCTTATCGAGCGGGTAAGCAGATGCGATGCACATTATCGAAGTTTCTGACTAAAGCGGTGTCGATAGCATCGTATTGTGCATCAAAAGGTGCAGTCGCTAGCCTGACACGGCAAGTGGCCATTGACTACGCAGGGGATCGCATTCATTGCAATGCGATCTGTCCAGGATGTAAGTACTGGGCAATATTTTGCTTGACACAGGCTTGGACCGTCACTCCTTTTATTAACTATTTGGCAGTCATCTCTACGCAAATGGTTACGGACACCGTAGGCGGCAGCGACCAATTCCTGCAGCGCGTGAGCCAGCTGCAGCCGCTTGGAGGGCTCGGGCAGCCAACAGACATTGCCGGCGCCGCCGTGTTCCTTGCATCCGATGATGCCAGATTTATGACTGGTGTCTGCATGCCGGTTGATGGAGGGTACACTGCCCAGTGAGTTCTGTGAACAGAGAAGAGAAAAGCCGAAAGCTGCTCGAGTGCTGCGGAAGCACCGATGCGCTTGAGCCCGGAGCATCATTTCGCGACCCGCGCTTTCACGGAAACGGATACATGTCCGATATGAGCAGTTTTCACTCGAAGCTTTTAAAGTATAGCTTAAACATGTTTTGACTTCCTCCGTTTCTCATCAAGATAACTGTCAAGCCTTATTCACACGTGTTTGGCCCTATCTTGGCTCTCGTTGCTGATGCTAGTGTGAATTTTATGTTTCGTCGCATCGTACGGCGAACTCTTTTGACTTTGCCTCTCGAATTTCTGCTTGTTTCGGCCATTTCTCCGTTAGTATTAATAACTACTGCCGAACTTTGCTACCATGCTGGTGCAAGAACGAGCCGAGGCCCACGCTCTGTTTCTCCGTCGCGGATGTCATGCTTTGACACTCCCACGAGGGGGGGGGGACCTGTTGAGGAAAGGACTGCTGAAAAGAGTCAGCAATGCAGTGGGTTTGTTTCCATTTGTCTCATATCCTGACAGGATTGTGGCTGCTTGCCCAGCTCCACTCGGCATTTACGGGAAGATCGTAGAATCTCCTCTTTACTGCGCTGCAAAAGCCTATTCGGTGCCAGAATGGCGGAAATTGGCGCTGCATCTGCGTCTTCATTTCCACTCGCAAAAACATCCATTTTCAAGATTGGTCTCGATTTTGTTTTTCTCGTTTCGCCCGAAAGTATGCTCACCCATCCAATAATTCATTTTCCCTTGCCGCTGCTATAGGTCTCATTTCGCGGCAGTTTGATTTGAATGCGCGGGAGAGGGCAATGGATGGAATGACTTGTCAGCTCGGCTCTGTAGCGTCTGTTCATGTCCGTGCACACCCCCAATCATCCGTTCGCAAGCCAGTGGTGCGTCTGGGTCTGCACCAATTGTGCCAATGTTCAGGCAGGGATCACGCACTCTTTTCATACTTTTTCTGGCCTGCCCTGACCCTGCAGAATTCCCCAGGTGGCTGGACAGCGACTCATGGTCATGCAGCGGCCCCATTCGGGCAGTTCTGGGGGACGAGAGGCCAGGCAAGGTACGCAACCCGCAGGAACCTCGACTTTGACAATGATACAGGAGAGGAGTAGTTCAACAATGAGCAGCGCGTATACGAGATGTCAGGCCTGTAATGACAGGCGTGAATACCGGCTTCATGCTTGATGTGTCGTGCAGGAGCTTTGCGGATCTGTAAGTGTTCGCCGTATTTCTTCAACACGCGGCCCGTGCGAAACTACTGCCGTGAAACACTGTTCCAGAACTAGGGAGGTTCCCAAGCTGCATATCACCCTGCGTGTGATGGCCGCTGGCGTTGTTTTCCAGCTCAGGAATAATGCTAGCTTCGCCTCATATACCGCCCGCCGGGAAGTTGCCAGTGCGCTCTGACCTCTCTCCCGCTCGCTGCTCGACCAGGTGCTGACCAGCGTCCGATCCACCAAATTGCTAGTTTCAGTGCGCCACACGCTCTCGTGCTTTGCGCTATTAGTCCCGATTCGACAGAGAGTCGCAACATTCTCGTTCGTACGAAGCAAAGGAAAACTAGCGCAGCCACGACATCGTTAGCAACAGAAGGGCGCGTCTGTGCGTGGCATGGTGTCCAAAGAGCTCATGGAGTCTGGTACCTGACAGATCCCCCAGACATCGGATAGGAAACGCAGGTAATAAAAAGGCCAGGTACCCGTAGTATTAAATTAAGACTATAAATCTTGCATACTCATCTATCTCGTCCCGTCTCGTTTCTCGCGATTCTTTTCGGATCCGAATAGCCAGTCTACTTGTATCAGAATAGACGAAAGGCCTACCAAGATCAGTCTGGTGCTTTCGGGTTCTTACACCCTACCACAGCAAGATGAAGATCCTCTTCTTTTGCACCGCCTTCAACTCACTTTCACAGCGTGCGTATCTCGCACTCTCAGAACAGCACTATGTGACCATCGAATATGCATTGTCAGAAGAGGTCATGATCGAGGCTGCCGAACTCGTCAAGCCCGATCTCGTCATATGTCCGTTTCTGACAACCCTGGTCCCCGCCGAAGTGTACAAGAAGTACCTCACACTCATCGTTCATCCCGGACCACCAGGGGACGCTGGTCCCAGCGCCCTGGACTGGCTTCTCATGGGAGATGATGGTACGGAGCCAGACAGCAAGAAGCTGCTTCAGCGTACTTCTCTGAGCGAACACGGACGTCCTTACTGGGGTGTTACTGTCCTGCAAGCCACCGCCGAGTTTGATATGGGTCCCGTTTGGGCCTTTGAGCAATTTGCCGTCGACATCGATCAGCCAAATATTACCAAGTCCAGCCTTTATAGAGGGCCTGTTACGCGAGCGGCCGTCACAGCAGTACTGAAGGCGGTAGATCGCATCACGATCGCCGCTGATGTGAAGAATGCCGACGACCACGGATTTGCTTCGTCAGCTAGCACTGCTGGGAAGGGTATTAATGAACGCTCGAACAAGGGTGCCGTTCACCCGAGCCTGAAAGCCAACATTGTCTTTTCCCAACTCTCTGTCACGACAGGACAAACCTTCCAGGGCGGCAAAACGCTGCATCGCCCATTGTTACGCGCCGCCGATCGCGATTTTGACCCTCGAATTCACAATGCCGTCGAGATTTCTCGAAGGATAAGATGCGCAGATTCACAACCCGGCTGCCTCAGCAGCCTTTTCGGACCAAAGCTGTATTTGTACGGCGGCGTGGTTGACAGTGGTAAGCAAGCCGCTGGCTCGGTTCCCGGATCTGTCATTGCAAGCCGTGAAGATGCGGTCTGCATTGCGACTTGTGACGGCAAGGGTATTTGGATTACACACATTCGTCGTGTCAAGGCCAAGACCGATGCGTCTCTGTGGCCGAAGGTGCCGGCTGTGCAGGGTCTCATGGAGCTTTCCGAACACAGCATGGCATACCCCAATCTGCAACGAGCGGTTTCGATGCGCGGACGACAGCCATCTCCCGAGGAAGAGTGGGCGAGAGCTACGGCCAGCACGCTCCAGGATATCTGGATCGACTTCGAGCCGGCCTCCAACAACGACGGTTCGATCGCTTACGTCTTCTTCGATTTTTACAACGGCGCCATGAGCACCAAGCAATGCCGTCGCTTGCTCCGCGCCTTCCAATACATTCTATCCGTGGCTGATGAAAGATCAGTTCGCGCAGTTGTCTTGATGGGTGGCTCATATTTCAGCAACGGCATTCACTTAAACGTCATCGAATCAGCGGCCGACCCAGCGCTTGAGTCTTGGTTCAACATTAATTCAATTGATGACCTCGTCTACAGTATTTTATACGACTTCCCCAGCCAGGGAATCAAGACTGTCGCCGCTGTACGAGGAAATGCGGCTGCCGGTGGTGTTGCTCTGGCTACCGCTTGCGACTTCGTTCTTGCTGGCGAGGACGTGGTGTTCAACCCAGCGTACCGAGCCATGGGTCTCTATGGTTCGGAGTTCCACAGCTTAACATACAACGCGCGCTGTCGTGGAGACAACGGCAAGCGCATCCTGCGCGAGATGATGCCTCTCAGTGCGAGCGCCGCCGGCCACCTCGGCCTCGTCGACCACGTCCTCCCTGGCTGGGGCGCCAGGCTCGATTCTGCGGTCAAGGCGCAAGTAAAGGCGCTCACCTCGGTCATCGGCGAGAGGCCTCTTGACGCCTCAAATATGTCACGCCGAGACTCGTCGTACCTGCCCGAGTGGAAGCGCGGCCTGGACCTGTCCAGCAGCGCCCTGGCACGCATCCGCGCCGAGGAGCTCGCCGAGATGGCCAAGGACTTTTGGAGCCCGCGCTCGCAGCGCTACCACCCGCGTCGCTACGACTTTGTGCGCAAGTCCAAGGCCGCCGCGACCCCGCGGAGGTTCGCCCTGCATCGCAAGTTGGACGGTCTCGTGGATGAGGAGGACGACGACCGCTTCGACTCCATCGAGTGGTTCGTGATGAAGAGCAGCGCGGCCAGGCAGGACGCAAGCGCTCTTGAAGATATCTCTTTCCCGAAGCAGCCAGAGAAGGCGTATGCCCGCAGCAAAATGGCGCCGTCGTCAAGCTGCGGTACAATGGACGATAAGCACTGGAGCAGTAAGGAGGCGCTACCGAAAGCGAAAACCCGTGGAACCATTTTCTGCTGTTATTACGATGCTGATTAAAAGCATTGTTGCTCAATTTCAACGTATATTTCTTCTTGTATTATATTGACAAATATGCACTTTTATTATTAACGTTTATATGATTCCCCCAACACGTGTAAGCGCCCAGACCTGTTGAAGATGTATGCACTAGTCTTGATCTCAGTCGTATCACTGTCAGAAAGCAAACATGCTATTCTTCATTATCTGCGTTAAACACTGCGTTGTTCCTAGTTCTTCACCCAGCTACCATCCTGCAAAGCTTGTGTAATGACCCCGACCTGCCGTTTCGCGTTGGAGAGGCTCGAGCCGACGCCCGGCGTGCGATCCGTACCGATATCATTTGCAATTGTCACTTTTCTCGTAGCCTCACGCAGTACCTCCAAGATGGTACCGCCAGGGTAGTCCTCAGACTCGACCAGGAGCAGCATCGCCTCGGCCACCTGCTCCGGCGAGATGAACTTGTCCTGCTCGTCGTCGACCCAGTGGTTCCTATTGGGGATCTCGTTGAGCATCGGGGTGCTGACGACGCCGGGGGCGACCGCACTCACACGGACGCCGACGGCGGCTTCCAGCGGCGCCAGGGAGCGCGTGAACCCGACGACGCCGTGCTTGGCCGCCGCGTAGAGGGCGCACGGGTAGACGGGGTTGAAGCCGGCGACGGACGCAATGTTGATGACGCGCTTGGG
>JANAKD010000533.1:0-17084 GCA_027627215.1 Lecanicillium saksenae | reverse complement strand
AGAGCGACCTCTTTTTCACGCGGCACTTTTTACCGCGCGGTCCTGCAGAAGATCTTCCTCGACCGCGGCGCCGTGCATGAGGTGCTGTACAACCCGGACAACGACCCGGCGCTCGAGGGCGTGGACCCGTCGACGCTGGGGCCCTTCCAGAAGAGCACCTCGCCGCTGGCCATCGGCACGCTGCCCAAGAGGAGCTACAGCGGCGGCCTGGCGCAGTACATCCGCGCCGCGGTGACGAAGCTGACGACGAGCAAGGACTACAAGAAGTTTGACGAGGTGATGCAGGAGACCATGGTGGACATCTCGGACGAGGAGATTGAGTCGTACCTGAGGCGCTTCGAGGCGCGCAAGAAGGAGCTGTGCATCGTGTGGAGCCTAATGGCGTACAGCGCGACGTTGATTGAGGCGCTGATGGTGACGGATCGGTGGGTGTGGTTGAAGGAGCAGGACGAGGTCAAGGATGCCTGGGTAGAGACGGTGTTTGACTTTAAGCAGAGTCCACGCAACATGGTGATTGTAGGCGTGAAGAACGACGGGGTTTGAAATAAACATAGAGCATCAAATTCGTGTTTGACAATAAAAGTTTATACAGCCATGGATCGAGAGCGAGCTGTGGACTGACACCATGTGTTGGTCCACAACAGCCAAACGCGACGTATGATTGGTTTTTTGCAGCAAGATTTACCATTATAGACCAACAAGCTTATTTTACCGTCGAAGAGCTTTCAAGTGCTTTAGTTCAGTCAAAGATAACTTGTAAGCCGATTATATGCCAAGCATGAGGTGGAGCCTCGCAGTCAACGGAACGACCGAGGGACCAAGGCTGCGTGCAGATGCCTTCGTTCAACAGGGCTCTTGTGGTGATCACTGCGACACATACCGGCGCATTGAACCTGATCTTGCGAAAAGGTGGAGGGGCATGGTTAAGCGAGTGTGAGGCTTCCAAGTCAGACTATGTTGATTGCCAAGGGACAAGTGACTTGAGAGCATTCTATAAATGGGCTTGCCACTCTACTGAACTGACGAGCTGTCACTTGCAAGAGCAACATCATACCACAGACAACCTCCCGCACTTCTTTGCCCCTTCAGTCTCAATTACTATCTAACCATTTCAAGATGAAGTTTTTCACCACCATAAACCTTATTTCTCTTTCCTCTCTCACCTCCGCACATATCTCCCACACAGAAGCCGACGCCATCTGTGGTTCTCTCGGCGTCATGGCCGTCCCCGACGGCGGCTACGGCTGGGTCATGATCACCGGCTGCTCCGTCATGACTTGGTGGTTTGTCGGCACGACATATAGCTGGGGCGTCATCCAAGGCCGGCTCGTCGAGAGGGGTGTCTCCAGCCCGGCGACGCTCTCGTACATTGGCTCCGTCGCCATCGCCTCCGTCTCCTTCATGGCGATCCTCAACGCGCGCATCATGCGCGCCATCGGCGCCCGGCGCACCGGCATGCTCGGCATCGCCCTGCTGGGGCTCGCCGAGCTCCTCAGCAGCTTTGCCGTCGACAGCGGCAGCGTGGCCGGCCTGTTTCTCACCTCGGGCATTCTCCTGGGCGTTGGCACCAGCCTGTGCTTTATGACCGTGTCCGCGACGCCGGCGCAGTACTTTAGCCGCAAGCGTGGTCTCGCCAACGGCATCGTCTTCGCCGGAGGTGGTCTCGGTGGCGCCGTTACGAGTTACGCAATGGAGGCTCTGATGGGCAAAGTTGGCGCTCCGTGGGCATATCGCATCCTTGCCGCCGTCACGGTTCTGACCGGCTTGCCTGCTGCGTGGCTTGTCAAGGAACGAATTCCGGCAAGACCAGCTGGTTTCATAGAATGGTAAGAATGGCACTTGCTGAGCTTGGCGCATCTCAATTATTGCGTGCTAATTTTCACGATTCAGGCGCCTTTTCAAAGATCCCGGATTCCTTGTTGTCTTCATTGCTGGCGCAGTAGCCACTTTCCCGCTGCTTGTGCCGCCATTTTTCCTTCCACTCTACAGCCAGTCGGTTGGCCTCTCATCTTCTACCGGTGCTGGTCTCCTTGCCGGCTTCAACTTTTCCTCTGCTGTCGGGCGCGTCCTTTGTGGTTTGCTCTGCGACCGATTTGGTGCGCTGAACACACTGCTCCTTTGTCTTCTGATCAACGCGGTGAGCATGCTCGCAATTTGGCCGGTTTCGACTGGACTAGCGCCACTCGCTCTCTTCGTCATAATCAGCGGAGCAGCAAACGGCGGTTTCTTCTCGACCATGCCAACCGTTGTGGGTAACGTCTTTGGGTCGCAGCGCGTGTCCGTGGCAATGGGCATGATTGTCACGGGATGGGGTGGCGGCTATTTGATGGTGAGTGAAGGGTGGACTGGCATTTCAAGGATCATCTACTGACCGTTTCTAGGGTGCACCAATTGCTGGATACCTTTTGGAGGCATACGGTGGCCCGAATAAGGGACTTGACGCCTATCGACCTGCCATGTTTTATGCTGGCGCGATGGCGTTAGGCGCAGCAGGATTCATTACTATGGCACGCCTAAGGACAAATAAGTCATTCTGGGCAAAGTTATAGGTATGTGGCGCCCAAGATGGGGGCTTCGGCTGCGTCGGGGATGAAATTTTGGTTGCGGAGACATGTCAAAGACGCGTCACGGACATTGTGGTGACTTGCGAAAGAATTTTTTTTTCATAATGCAGTACATAGTGGTGGGAAATTATTCGTCACTATCTTAACGCGAATACGTCTGTGGGTTAACATATGCGTTGATTGATAAATCGTCGTTCTTGATGGCACATGTGACGTAGGTATGGAAGCCCAAGCCGTCGCTCAGCTTCCGATGATTACTGAAGTTTATATTTTAGCATTTCTCGATACAAGGCAACATTAAAGTCAAAAAAACTCACCACAGGCTCTTGACTCCATCGTAATAAGTTTTCCCTTCACTGAGACCCTTGCCTCTTTTTTGCAGAAACCCGGAAAGCCCTGCCACAACCTGCTCGCCGCTTTCTCAATAGTGTCTCACCGGAAGATACACCTTCACAGTCGGCATGGCCTCGCCGGGCCACAGCTCAGCATAGTACAAGAGACCGCTTGTCCGATGGCAGTGTAAACCAAGCAATGGCCGGTCCAGGGCTTCTGTCGAAACGTCTATGCCAAAACAAGCGCACCACAACTCCGCCAAGGATGCTTTCGTATTATTCGAGAACGGCGCCAGTCGTCCGCCCAGTGTCAATGCATCTAGCATGCCCTCGAATACAACTGTTTTCGACATGAAGTCAATTTTGAGTCGTAATTCTGTAGGCTGAATGCAATCTACCGCAAATATCTCCACACGAGGTTGCGCAAATCCATCGTGAGAACGGATGTAGCTCGTGAGTAGCGCCAACGGCACTGAGAAGTGGCTATCCGCGCTGGGCATTGACACAATGCTCTCTTCCACCAGTTCCAAGTTCGATTTTCCGAGCGAAGATGCCTTCAACAAAGGAACGAAATAGTACTTCACAATCATGTTCTTCTCTTCCAGATCAAATCCGATAAATGTCTGCGAAGGCGGCTTATGCATTGCAGCCTGGAGGGCTGGCCTATCATCACCCGACGCCGTAAGTGTACTGCGAAAACATCGATACCACTGCAATTCGAGTGTTGGTGTCCACGTAATTGTATTTCCCAGACAAGTCATCGATTCTCTGTTGTTGAGGATATCGTCTGCTGTTCCAGATACCGTCCCATGGGCTCAATAGAGTAGCGCACAGTTTATACGGCGCTTGTCGAGCTCTAGCTCCAGCTCTTCTCAACTGGTGTATTATCATCTGCCATGAAACTCTGCTAGCCAGTTACGCCTTGGTTCTTGCTTGTGGGTGTGATTTCTGGATGGGGTCCCAGGGACGAGGCGACGCGAGAAGCGAAAAAGTCTCGGTGGATCGCCCGCGAACATTTCGAGTAGCCTGCGAGCTCCATCATGGCAGATAACATGCTGCCTAGCTCGGTGTTCCATTTTCGTCTATGCGTGCTTCAGCTTGAGCTACAGAGGCTAAATTCTTCGGACAGTGTATATTCTTCAGACGAGCCGTCATCTTTGTGAGAGTCATGCTGTTTCTTGTGCGTTCGCCTCAACTAGAGAAGGTTTTTAGCAAGTACATACCTCCCAAGAGGTGATATTAGCATGTATTATAATTTACCAGCATCGCTCGCCGAAAACGAGAAATGAAGCCTGTCGAATCAGCCATTTTCGACACTTGAAGCTGATAGGGTGGAAATATACGTTGGGCCGTAATGAATTTGCCATTGTATGTGGTTCTAAATGCAGATGAATTGACGGCTTTTCTACCTTCACTTTGGCCCGATTATACTCGTTCCTCTCTCTTAATTTTACAATCGCAGCAAGGTGGTTGTTCACGTTGTACAAGGCTGCGCACTCGCGCTGGCTTTCTCTTTTCTGACCAGCCTGGTCCTGTGCCGTGTTCGTACAAGTCCACGGACGCAACGCCACCTGTAGCCACACTTGAAGAGACTTCAAATAATAAAACTAAAGGAATACTTTAAGCAAATGTTTAATCAAGTGTTGAATAATTTAGGAAATATCAAAACAAACATCATCGCAAAAGGGCGTGACTCCTTGAGCATTGGACACTGGACCGAACCATACAGGTTTGTGGAGCCAGCTTCTGCGGCTCTTTCTAATACTGGTAAGTCTTCCGCTGGCCGCCTTGGAATCCCTTTTCGATTGGAATAATTCTTTAATTTTAAATCTGGATTGCTCGGCTCGCAAATCGGCAAACCTGCCGCCATCGCCGAGTTGCTCAAGCATTCAGGGGTCGGGGCGGAGTCGCAATGGAGGCATCAACCCTGGTCATCAAATACTCACAGCTTTTTTCGCACATTAGCCCGGTTTATTGAGTGTATGATTCGATGACTGATGCTGGTTGATCAGTACCTCTCAGCCAGAGAAGCGGCTTCGGCAGCTCCTTAATGAAAGCCTGAAGTGATGCAAATGTACATGTTTGCCTCCCCCACGCTTCTCAAGGCTGCACAGCTTTCGCAGGCGTTAATTAAATGGAGCTCTTCACACAGTACCCAGGGCGGAACGATTAATGACAGATTTATCAGAAACTAAGAAGCCCATAAAATATGAGCAGTGTATAGTTCGAAACTCTTTCAAGCCCAGATTCGCTTGGCCGATCCTAGCGCTTAATTTTTTTTCAAAAGAATATTATACTACCTTGAGGCGAAAGGGCTTCATTTGTAAGCTCAGGCGCCTAGGCAGCTCATATGTAATTACTTCTGCCAAATTGAATCGGAATTTCGATCTTGAATCTCGAGCCCAAGTCTGGCCGAGATTGCGGTATGACCTGATCGGGCTCAAGCGAAACAAGCCACGAATCGAAGGTATTCCAGCGGAAATAAGCAGGATCTAAAACGTCCGTTGAAAAAATTTGCGTTGTTTTTTTTCGGCGCTTTTTCCTTAAACTTGGCTATTGTGATGCAGGAGCTCGAACCACACTCACATTGGTAAGACGCCATTTGTAAGCGCGACGCTATGGCGACATTAGTAATTCTAGATTCAATCAGAAAGAGGAAACTCCGCTGCCACTGGCACATCATGAGTCCTTCAAGCACAAGGGTCAAGACAACGGAATAACCTCGTTTTCTCGGACAAATATAAATAGGTCGTGCAACCCTCTGGAATATAATTTCAATAAAGCAATAGCCTCAACTTACCTTCCCTGCCCCTCACTTGCCGCCATGTCCTCCACAAAGCTTCTCCTCACTGGAGCCACTGGTTATGTGTAAGTAATCAGCCAGTTTTCCTGATATGCGCCTCATTTAACACGCTATTGTAGAGGTGGCTCCGTATTGACCAACCTTCTCAACTCGTCAAACTCTCAGATTAAGGGTCTCTCCATCTCGGCGCTAGTTCGCAAGCAGGAGCAAGCCGATCTGCTCAAGGCCAAGGGTGTCAACGGCATTGTATTCTCCGGTCTGGACGATACGGAAGTCGTCCGCCGTGTTGCGGGTGAAAATGACATTGTCATCAATACTGCGTCTGCGTTCCACGCTGTCGCCGCTGAGGCTATCATTGATGGCCTGGCAGACAGACAAAAGGCCACAGGCAAGAAATCGGTGCTGATCCATGTGAGTGTGCTTCCATCACTCACTGCACAGATGACATGCATTTTTATATCGTGCGACTAATACGTTTTCAGACCTCTGGCACTTCATCAATTGGTGACCGTCCCATCACCGGACGATACACTGAGACGCAGGTGTTTGACGATTCCAAGGATGATATGTATGGCTATCTGCGTAAGCGCGAAGATATCGAACCATATCAGCAACGTACTACCGATCTTGTTGTTCTGGAACATGGTGAGGCCAACGGAATTACGACATACATCCTCATGTCGCCGACCATTTACGGCATTGGTAGCGGCTTCTTCAACCGCACATCTATCCAGATTGACGCCATCATCCGCGCCGCTCAGCGCGATGGCGTGACCACCGTGATTGGTTCTGGCAAGGCTGATTGGGATCATGTGCACATTGAGGATCTCGCCGTGCTATACGAGCTGCTCCTGGCGCGCGTGCTCGCGGGCACTACTGATGATTTGCCATCCAACAAGCATGGCATCTATTTCAACGAGACGGGCCACCACTCCTGGCGCGAGGTCTCAGAGCGTATTGCTTCCGCTGGCAAGCAGGTTGGCCGTTTGCCCACGGATGAAGTTCGTGAGGAGACGCTGGAGGTTGCCTCGCCGAAGCTCGGCAAAACGCTGACGCCGTTTGTGGCCGAGCTGGGCTTTTCGTCATTCTCTCGCACGCAGGCTACGCGGGCTCGCCAGCTTCTTAGCTGGCAGCCTCAGAAGAATCGCAAGGACTTCGAGGACAGCTTTGTGCCGGAGTGGGAGTATTTGGCAAAGGAGTTCTGAGCGGCGAGAGTCGAGACAGTATCTAGAATCAGCCATCACAGGCTTCGTGTGAATTGAATGAATGGAGATAAGAAAAATAGCTTTTAGATGTTTTAATAACAAAATATATTTGGTGAATAATTTGAGGTTCTGCCTATTGATATACATTCTGCAATGGCTCTTATTTGTTTAGTGTGATTGTGAACAGTGGCATCGTTCACCATGGGTATGTTTGTTATATTAATTCCATGTCCTGGCCCCAACTACGGTTCATCCGCAGTTAAGCTTCGACTCTACACCGAAAACAGCACGCCGAAATGCCCATGTACGGCATCATAGCTTAGATACGAATTAAATATGTTGATGGTTCTGCCGGCCCGCATCGTGATATAGGGTAGGTAGCATTATGGAGTGAGTCGCACTAGATGTGAACTAGCCGACCGCAACTGTGTGACCAAGGAGAGCTTGAACACCTGCTCTCCATACGAAGGCAAAATGATGAAAACAATAAAAGGGAAAATGCATGGAAGGTATTTGAATTCTTGAGACTCTTACTCCGTATTCCTGCAGCAGTGATGCGCGCAGAAGTGAGACGGGCGGGAAGTCAAAAGCAGCGCTGAGAGAGCCACAAAAAGAGTCCCATCACACAATGCAAATGTGCATAAACCAAGGGCAGCGACCCAAGGCAAGCAAAGAAAGCCTTGGCTGCCTCTAGACTTACATCGAGATGATACAGCTAGGTACCGATTGCAAAAGGAGCAGGGGGCTGCACACACTAAAACAGGGCCAGGCCAGGGGGGCCATATTAATCAACACGATGGACGAGGGCATGGCGCCTCTTTTCCTTCTTGACTACTGGTGGCCATAGCTTGCCCACGACATAATCATGGGAAAGACGCGCAAAAGTCGAGTCCGCCGGAGACGGGGATTTCCTCGCGCTGTGGATCGCGGCCGCTCAGAAAAATGATGTCATGTCACTGTGACCTGGTCTAGGTGATGAGTCAAGGCAGGGGGTGGGGTACCGGGTACATTTGGGCTGAAGGAGGCTTTTTCCATCCACCTATTTTTCTTCCGCTTAGCTCGTCGTCAGCAGTGGGCATCGAGAGTGACAAAAAAAACAAGATACGACAGAGACAAAAAAGAAGAGAGTCGGTGTGTCCCCGCCGAGGGCAAGCGAGAAAATCCCACAGCTAGGCTCGTCGACGCAAGACAGGACAAGGCTCTCAGGCTCCCATATCAGGCGGGCAACCCATGGCGACGACGCCATTTGCCAAGTACCTATCCGTTGTTTTACAGGGGACAGGGGGTGACTGATTTGCTCCTTTCTTCGGATACCAACTAACTACCTTAGCTTATTTGTCTTGCTCGCCCGCCTTCTCCCCGAACGAGCTAGCACCAGTCCCTGTTCTAATTGAATGCACCTTGATATTGCTAGCCCGTTCTTCTTTCTTGATTATTCATTGGCTCTAGTTCTGGGTCGGCGCCCGGTGTCCAGACTCCTTGGGGGGGGCGTGTGTGATATCCCCCCCCTTCTGGCTCAGGGGAACCAGACAGACTTCACGCGGTGGCCCGGCGTCCGTGCTTCATGGGACGATCCCCAAGACGACGCGATACCAATCGTGCATCATCACACGACTTTTTCTTTTGGAAGATGGGCGAGCCGGCAAAATTGAGACGATGTCTCCCATGCCTTTTCTGTCACCTCATTTCTTTTTCTGTCCTTATGCTTTATTCCCCCTTCCTCCTGCCGTAGCGTAGTCGCAGTGCGAGACATCGGCCGACAGTGCCGGCTTACAGACCTGGTGCCGGATTGGCAGCCCAAAAAGTCACCCCCAACTTCGCGAGCCACCAGCCGAGCACGCTGATAGCGTGTTTTATGTAGGCAAGCTTATTTAAAACCCGAATTTCTCATCTTGGCCGCCGCGTCCAGCTGAAGAGCGGGTGCGCGAAAAAGACGCGCCATAAATTGAGTTTGCACCAGGCGGAGTATGCGTGCCGCACACTGCGTCGTCGGTTAAGGGCCAGCTCGCTAGCTGTCAATACATGCAGTGGCACCCTTGCCTTTTTTTCTTCTTTTAGTTCGTTCCTCTTCTGCGACTCTTGCTTTCGTAGCTCCGCGCTATCCCCTATCAAGGAGCAGATCTGTCACTGCCTTCTTGCCTCCTTCAATCGCTCTGGGAGCGCGTGAAATCGGCAGATGCCCATGCTTCCCGTCACAGTGACGAATCGAGGACGAGGTGGGCAAAAGGCACATCAGTGGGGTTAGACCACACAATTTGAATGGGGGTTTCCCTGATTTTCCCCGTCTTTTTGGTACAATCATTCACAGCTGGCCATCTCACTACGTCCGCAGCTCCACGGCTTTTAGACTTTCTCTTCTTGCTCTCACTCTTTCGTCGAGGATGTGGTGGGCTTAGAAGCAGCTGGTTGGTTGCCAGAGTGTGTGCTGTGGCTTCTGCTCAGTGCCCACAAGTTTGACATGTGCTTGATGCAAGGTACATAAACTTTATATTGGAGTCGGTTTTTTTTTCAGCACACTGGATACCTGAAGTCCGACAAGGACAGAGCTTAATTGAAAAGAAAAAAAAGTCGACCGAGGCAGTATTGGTGGCCACTCACATAGCATTTCAGTTCCCAAATCAATGCAAGCATCTAGGCCCAGAGGCTGGAGCTAGCGCCCGGCTTGGCCATTTCCAGCATGTACACTTTACCCTGAAGATCGCTCAGAGGCAATCGACGGGAGAACCCAATCGCCAAAACTATTAATCACTGGCAACTATCAATAGCCTGTGACAGACCTAGGTTGGCTTGGACATCCGATCGAAGCTCGAACACCATTACATGATAGTTTTTATTAATTACGATAGCCGTATCATTGCCGCAGCCACTGCATTGACCCTAGTGCCAGCAAGTTGATCAGGCCAAGCTAGCTGGCAGCGTGGCAACGACTAGAGTATTGTATCCGTAGTCCCAGGCAAGTCAACTCTAATTTTTTACTGCGCGGCGTTTGCAGTCTCTCATCTAGCTTCCAACGGCGGCTAGCATCAAAGGGCTGGGAGGGGGCTGGGGCAGAGACGTCTCTACAGCGCCAGGAGTACATAGAGGGCCAAGACGCCTTGGGGGCCGAGACTGTGTTGACCATTGTCTCAGGCTGCATCTAGCGCTCATTTCAAGCTAGACAAGAGTAAACAGACGATTTCCCCAGGAGAGCTGCGCATTGGTATTCGCCATGGACCCTTGGTGTTTTGACTGGCAGCTGCACTGGAACGCCTCGCGCGGCCGCAGCGCCGATAGCGAGTACCAATGACTTCATGGCAATCTCTCTCTTTGTTGGACCTTCGATTTTCTCCAATCGGAATACGAGACTGATATGAAGGAAAATGAACAAAGAATTCGAGTTCAAGAGACAAATAATCAAGTTTCTGCGAAGGGTAGTGGATAATGATGAGGCAGCACTAGCGTACGTGGTCACGTATGCGCAGTATTGCCCTATCCTGATAGCACCGCCGCCACTGTTCACATTTCAACATGGCAGCCGCTGTGGTCAACATTCACAGTTTCGTTGCTGAATCAGGCCGTTCGTCGACATGATTTTGGGATATACAGCATCTCACTTAAATTATTTTAGGCCGTTGTATTCGGCAGGTTATTGCCGTGATAAGTGGGCGGTCGCATTTTGCAGCAATATGTGCGTCAAGTTATCGATGTCATGCAAGCCTCTTTTCGGAAATAGCGGTGCACCCAATATTAATAAAATGCATGAAGTTTTTGTTCGCTGCCCACCCATCCTATGCCCTCGGAGCAGTTTGCGCCCCGTCTTGCGCCAAATATGCGCAACTGGGGCATTTTCAGCGAAGGCGCAATGTCGTTCGAGTCTCAGATTGGATCGAGGCATTCCAGGGGTCGGAGAATGCTTCCGACACTATTTCCTTGCTGCTCATTTCATAACGCAAGCAAGAAAAACAACAACAATACAAATATGTAGACGAAAAAGGTGGTTGGCACTTTTTATGCGCAATGCATCTTCTTACGAGAGAGGCCCAAGCCACCAAAAAAATATTCCCTGTTCTGTTCTTTCGACTACCCCTGCAGGCTGTCCCCACCTGGCTAGCAAACTAGACTTCGGACCAGGCCGCCGCAGCCATTTTTGGATTGGTTGAAGTTGGCTTCTTCACTGTACCCGCAATGGCGGCGCCCCGAAGGGCGGAGACTGTGGCGGAGGCGGCGGAAGAGACAGGAACCCCATGGCTGCCTGCTGCTGTAGGCATGCGTTCAGTGCATTGTCTGCAAGGCTTTCTATTCATCCATTTT
Organism: Lecanicillium saksenae; assembly: GCA_027627215.1. Classification (NCBI taxonomy): domain Eukaryota; kingdom Fungi; phylum Ascomycota; class Sordariomycetes; order Hypocreales; family Cordycipitaceae; genus Corniculantispora; species Corniculantispora saksenae. Next base: position 5,890 of record JANAKD010000533.1, on the reverse strand, counting down.
TCTCTCTCTCGCGGATTCGAGAATGATAATGGGCTGCGTAAATAAGAGCAGGGTATTACTGGTTGCATTTGTGAGAGACAAAGTGTGTATCTGGATTCTGGGTTGCACCGTCTCGTATCGTAGCACTGTCTACCTGAACGAGGTCGGAGCTTCACCAGGCCGCAAACTGCTGAGAAAGCTGCTGTCAGGCACCTCCGTACTGCACCCGTATGTGCCGGACAAGCCTGCGCTGGTGGCGGGTCCTAGTATTGTGGCTCATGCCCACAGCCTTGTCTCTGTTGGTGAGACCTGGCGTGTGCTGTTGCTTTCATCACTGTACGGACGGCCCTTATTCATGTCTCTGCTCTGATTCAGTGTTAGCCTGGCCACACGGTGATGCCCGCCGTACCTGTGGGCGATGATGCTCTTACACGCGCGTAATAAATTCGTGTAACCGGATAGAACTTTGGATATGCGTCTGCAAGCCCGTTTGGGCTTGTGCAGTTCGAGTGACACATGTAAGCTGGGCGCCAGTTTCCAGTTATGCTTGGTAACTGGCTAAATCTAGCTCTGTGGCCCGCCCCAGTTGGCCCCAGACGTCACTCTGCAGATACATCGTAGATTTAGCAAAACGTAGCTTCAAGGTCGTCGGTTTATATATCAAGCTTGGAGTAATGCTGGGAATGTACTCCGTAGCTGAGCTGTAGATGGACAAGGAGCTGTCATGGTAGCATCCAATACCAGGCTGCCTGGACTGAATGGTACCCTCCAGCGTGGTGCAGTGGATAATCGTGCTGTCGCCCCACGAGAAAGGTACCAAGCATCCGCTATTTAGCAAAGGGCAAAGCTTTCCCGTACTAGCTTGGCCGCCAATGCAAGGCAGTCCTTGTCAGCAACTGTCAGCTAGGCCTGATTCAGTCATTGGAGGCTTTCTAGCCTGTGCTAACCCCGGTCTCAATCCGAGGTAGATGACGACGTGCGTTTCGTTGAGTACGAGAAGGATGGCATATACTGTGCGTACGGAAGAGGCTGTGCCATGAGAAAGCAGAGTACATATGGGGCAGGAAACGGAGGGGAAACAAGAAACAAGAGGTTCGCGACGGAATAGCGCTGAGCTTTGCCAACGGAGTGAGCCGAAGGGGAGCCAGGGGCTGGGTCAATTATTCGCTAGCTTTTTAGCTTTCTCCTTGCCTACTCCTCTGTTATGTTGGTTGGGGGAGAAAAAGCAATGTTTCCTTGCTCACACCCGTGGCATGGCACATCGGGATGATCAAGCCAAGGGAGCGCTCCTCCATTGTGTTTCTGCAACAATCAAACTCTCCCGCCCGTGTGCGCGCGAAAATGAATGCTTGCGTACGTGTACGGCACAGACTGCAATTAACCGTACGAGGAGACGATTATGCTAGCTTTTGTTTTATGGTTTCGACCGAGTAATACCGAAAAACTCTTTTTCTTCTTGTCTGCCTTTTCCTTCTCTCTAGGTATCTTGTCTTTCGGGCTTTGGCCGCAAGGTGTCTGGGGTCTTTGGTGGCATATATAATAAGCATAGAGTGGGCTCACGCGAGCCATGTTATTTCTGTACCCGGCGAAACCTGGGTAGGACTTGGGCGCCCTCTCCCTGTCAGTGCCATTGCACGATATCGGGGAGCCGGCCGTGGATAAAAAATGTATAATATTTTAGTTTTCTGATGTTCCGATTTATTTTGGGTGGGGTACCCGTGAGAGCGGAGCAAGGAACCTGCCAAAAGGCAAACAATAGGCACGTCGGGGATGCGAGTGAGAGAGGGAAGGGACACGGTTTGTCTGTGTCTGGAGGAGACCCTGGCCAAGCCGCCATCAACGGGCGCGCCGCTCGCGCAGGATCGAGCAATCATAGACGTCCGGGCAGCCATGCATGTAAGCTTCTGGACTTGCAAGCCACGCGATACTTGATGGCTGGCCTAATACGCCATCCTTTATTATATAACCATCCAGACAGATGAAAATTGTGCATGCACATGCTTTTGTATCTCGGCTTCGGGCTGCTGCCAGTAACCCTTTCTTCTCCTTCTCCCCCAGCTTTATTAGTGGATGCGCATTATACCAACCCGGGCATATTATACCAACCCGGGCATATTCCTTGCGTTGACCCAAGCAGGGTGCCGAGCCGCAGCCTTGGATGGGCTGGTATTCATTAATTATATTATTTTAATTTTTCAATCGCGTCCTTTGTCATTTTTAGGCCCTTTTGGGTTTACGCCCAGGAGCCCGACGTAGCAAGCCTCGTATTCTAGGCGCTCGTAGTCTGTCCGCTATTTTTTTTTTCGCTTGTGGCTTGGCCTTGTCTCTTTTCTACCCTCGCTCTGCCTACCCCATCCCCGCCTTGTGTCTCTCYTTTTTGCCTCTTGGTTTCTCTTTTTTTTCCTTTTCTTGAATCTGTGCTTTGGGTTTATTTCCTTTGCTTAGGTTTCTTCTTCCTCTTCTTCCTCTTCTTCCCCCCTTCGCCCCCCTCGTCCTCTTCTCACCAGCTTCTGGTGCGTTTCCCATCCTCGACTGCTTGGGAACTCGTCGTATCGCATCAGCATTGCCGCGACCATCTGGCCATGACGAGCGGACGAATCATTGAGCTCTATCGATAGTAGAAATCTGAACAGCCGGGAAAGCCAAGAAACGTCAGGGACCGCTCCCGAGTCATCGAATCCTTCTATTCAGACGAAATCGACGACAACAGCCTCGGAAGTCATCACCAGAGCCGTTTGCCCGCACAAAGCCGATATATCGCTCATCACTTCAACGCGCGTTTTGAATTTTACCAAATCATTTCACTGTCGACGGCCACCATACTCCAGCATAGCCGACGTTGGTAATTGCATTCTTGAATAGCACCTGGTGCCTCAACGGGACCCGCAGTCGCCAGTCCACGCGAAGATTTCTCCACGCTCCATCACGAATCAAGGAAAGAAAACTGACAAAGGCAATTCTCTTTCTTGCAAACCTTTGCTTGCTTACACTCGGTGACTTATCACCAGTGTTTTCCAACACGCTCGCTCGAGATTTCCTGCGACGTTTGTCACGCCTCGCGATTCCCGTGCTACGCCCGCCGCCCGAATATTCCGCCAACTTGCAGCGCCGACTATCGAACTAGGCTTCAGCTCGCTGGCCACCGCCACCCAATCGAGCCATACACAACGACCTGCCAGAAAATTTCGTTGCACGGCTGCATAGCCGGCTGCTAGCCCCAGACGTTGGACAATTCGTGCGTGCCTGTTTCGGTTCCTACAGAGTTTGGGCTATAGCACACTACTGGTGAGTACTAACTTGTTTCTTACCCACTGTCCGCTCCAAACCCACATGCGAGCACACCACCACCCGCGCAGCATATTTGAGACACGGCGCGAAAGGAAGAGAGAGGAAGACGGCGGCAAGCGAATATGGACAAGAGTCAAAAATAACCACAGCAGTGTCCTGTGGTTTTGGCGAGCAGAGGCATGTGCACTCAAGTGAGCACACAGGCTCTCTTGTTGCAGAGTCGTCGTCTTACTCCACGCACCCAGTGGTGCAAAGACATTGCGCGCCAGCGACAAGTGTCCTGCCCAAGGCAACGGCGCTGCTGAGAAGCTAGCGCAAGACAAACAGCAAAGGCCCCAATGAAAAAAAAAGATTTTTTTTCCCTTCATGGCTGCTTACCAGCGCTATTTGGTATTGGGAAAATGCGGATACTCAATCGGCGCTACTGTCTTTGAAAGTGTGTGCCTTGAAGCTCCCGGTCAATCCGTTGTTTGTTGGAGGGCTGTGTGTGACCTGTGTGTCTCGCCCGCGCTCTGGCTCAGACCAAGGTTTTTTTTTTTTTGCGTGTTTGGATTTCAATTTCGCCGCCAGCAGTGCCCCGGTTTTGGATCCGATACTACTTGCCAAGTCGGCAGAGTTTTGTTCTTTTCCATTTTGTCGTCGCAAACCGCACTTCAAGGATGGAGATTGCGTCGTTGCCACGACCTTTTGAGCATCCGCTGCGTGCGTTCCCCCCTACCCCTTATCATCGTCGCGGGTCGCCATGGGTACATTTATTTATGTACCTCTTTGCGTGCATCCTTCCCATGCCCGCACCCACATCTGCAGAAAGAAAACGCACACCTGCAAGCCGTCCTTTCCGCGCCCAAGACCAGCAAGGCCTATTTTCAGCGCAGCAGGGCTTAACAGTGGGACTGGACAGTGCAGCGCCACCCGCACAGCCAAGGTCCAAGGTCCAAGGTACCTGGGTTAGCCCCCTTTCCAGCAAGTGCGATTTGGGGCTGGTACTTGGCCCCAGGTACCTGCTGGAGAACAACTGGGGCCGTTCTGGCTGTTCGTGCGTTTTTCCTGGGCTCAACAGGTGTGATGTTGCACATTGGTACGGAGAATACTTGTTGACCAGGTACCTGGTGTACCTTGCTGGCGAGTGACGACGCTGGCCAAGTGTTGGCCCAGCCACCTGGTCGCCGACGGCCCCTGCCTCTCTGCCTACCTTACCTATGCGCTGTACTTTTGGTGTGCTGGCGGGACAAGCCCAGGTACCAAAGTACAGCAGGTGCCGAAACCCCCTACAGCGATTTTACCTCCCCAAAAATCAGCACCACTGGCACCATCACGCACCACTTCCTGCCCGCACGAGGCCCACGCCCTCCCAGGAAATCAGCACACCCCAAAGCCTGCCTGCCTGCTGCCTGCCCTCTGCCTGCCCNACTGCCGCCGCCNGATTACCAACCAACGGCCCACGACTCTTCGCATTTCTGTGACCCAGATTCTGGCGCTCGTCGACCTTTGCTGCAATTCCCTCTCTTCATTTCCCCGTCTGCCCACTCGCATCGTCCCACCATCGCTCGCACTCGTCCGCAATCCTTGTTTGTGGCTCTGTTGTTCCGTCCTGCCGACCTCTCCTTCTTTACCAGCATTGCCAAGTACTGCGGTACCGCTCACCCTCACCTTTCCCGCCTCACGCTCCTTTGACTCTGTGCTCGCCCTAGTCCCAGCCCAGCGTCCTAGCCTTTTCCTCTTTCCCTCCTTCCCTGTGCGCTACTAAAGTTAGCACATTTTGGTTTCTGACGCCGTCGCAGCTTTACCCGCCCGCTCTGGCCAACCACGTTGCCTACCTAGCCTTGCTCGTCCCAGCTCGCTAGGCCATTCTTTTTCCAGTCACTCGTTTGAAAATCCCTATTACCGGGAACACGCCTCTCTCGACGTTGCTCCATCGCACCAAGCACCCGCGAAAACTGCAACACACCCCCCCCGGGTCGCTTCCAACAGTCTTTTCGCGTCGCTCTGCTGCTCTGCACTGCCCTCATTCTGTCCTATTCGGCAGCCCTGCGTTCTGAGCTCTCCCGAACTGTCTCTCCAGGCACTTCTGGCTCACCTCTACCCCGACTCTTGCGCTCGGCCCACCAAAACAACCACTACACTCGCCGTCTTTGACGATATTCCACAACCACATTCCGTCGACGCTACCTAGCGACCACCCTGTGCTTGTGCTCATCTCAGTACCAGTACCAGCTGCGCACACCACCCCTGGCATTGTTGCTCCATCTCTTGCCGACCCTCCCAGTCGACCAGCTCTGCAGGCTCACATCCAGCCCCTGTCACCTTGCATTCAGATCCCATCGCCGCCGAATCATACCCCCCTTTGGCCAGCCTCGAGATTGCCTCGTTGCTTGCTTGTTGACAGCTGCTTGTTCCTTTGTATAGCTCCTGCCTAGTCGTCTCTTGGGCCTCCTCCCCGCGCTCAATTCGGTTCCGCGAAATTAACAGCCAATCTTTTTTTTTCTACGGCTGCTTTAGCTCTACCCTGCGAGAGCTGCTAAACTCGCACCTTGAATACTTGGCCGCCGCTTAGCCCGCTAGGCCGCATCGGGCCCTACCTACTAAACCATGGCACCTATGACGCCCCGTCTCAAGATTCTTT
>JANAKD010000532.1:0-17119 GCA_027627215.1 Lecanicillium saksenae | reverse complement strand
CTTGCGCGAAGCATCACCACCGCAAGGAGCGTTGCAGTCCTTCTCGTCAGCCTTGGTGGTGCGAGAGAGGACGTTGCCGCACCAACACTCGTGGGCGTACTCACTACCGGCGATGGGGAAACCTTGGGACTTGCAGGCAGCAATGCACGCCTCGGGGGTGAACTTGGCGGGCTCGATGCTCTCGGGCCAGGGAAAAGCGCGGCCTTGGCCGTTGACGTTATCAGTGTAGCAGCCGCTGTAAACGTAGTCTTCGACCTTGACCTCGGAGGGGGTCTTGGTGTAAGTGGTATCCTCCCAGATGTTGAGGGTGCCCTTTCCACCGCAAGTCTCGCCCTTGTTACCGTTGCAAGGGTAGTTGCAAGAACCATCAGCAGTCTTGTCGGCGGCAATCTCGTCACCGCAGTAGCAGACGCCATAGTATGTGAGACCGGCGTAGCGGAAAGCGTTGCCTTTGCAGACGGCGGTACACTTCTCGACGGTCATGTCCTTGCCGTCGACCCTGGAGCGCATGACGAGAGCAGTGTCGCCGTTGGTGTAGCAGCCCTTGCTGGCAAATGGGGTGAACTTGTCCGTACACGGGGGAAGCTCATAGTTGGTGGCGGTTGTGAACGTGGCCAGCGACAGGGCCGCGGCGGCAGCCACGACGGACCTGTGAAAGGTCATGATGAAAGGAGGTTGCGTGGAACAAGACAATTGAAGTAACGAAAGGGTAAAGAAGAGAGTATAAAACGAAGGCTGGCCCGTTGGAGATGTATAACGGCCTGGATGAGGGGTGAGGTTGAAAACGCAAGGACCCGTGGAGAGCAGAGACGAGCAGGAGACGGGAGAAGGGGCCAAGGGAATATATACACGGAGATGAAGCGTACGGGCGACAAAAACCAGCAGAGCTAGCTCGCCGGCCAGCAACCTGGGAGCTGGGCCGAAATCTGTCGACCGGAGTCAACGATGCTGGGGACCCGCCGGACTAGCAGGACGTGGGACTCCATCGGGGTGCAAGTGAAGAAGTGGGATGGCAGGCAGGGCAGGACGGCTTTCATGGCAGGACCCATGTCTGCGTTGAGCCGATGCGTGCGTTCTAGCCTCGACAGCTTGGACCACTGTGCAGGAAGCGCTGATGATGAGGAGGGCATGGGTGACGATTGAGTCCTAGGACTAGGGCTGTGGAGCTTGATGGAGGGTGGCTCATCATGGTGAAGCAGGAGGAAGAAATGACCGGGGGGCGGGATGGATGAGAGGACTAGGGCTGGTCACGGAGCAGGAATTGAAGCATCCGGGAGCCTCAAGATTGGCAGCCGCAACTTGATTGATGGATGAATGAGCGAATGAATGGCGTCAAGATAGCGAAATGTCTTGGTACCGGGGACGGGCGAGACTGCGAGGCCGTTGCTGTTGCGGATAGGAGCGAGACGAGCCACCGAAACAAAGGGTTCTTCTAACCACATAGACCACGTTTTTGTCTTGGTTTGTGGCGAGCCTGCGTCGCAGACGTGTGTAGATTCTGTGAGTTCTGATGAGCAGAGGCCAGCAGGCAAAACAGAGAGAGGAAGCTAACCGGACAGGGGGGGGGGGGGGCCGATGGCAGGCCAGGGAGGGACGGAAGATGCCAGGCCATGGTGATCAGGGTGAGGGTGAGGGCGAGGGCGAGAGTGACAGAGTGAGCATGGTCGTGCTCTGCAGCGATGTGGGTTGGAGAGGGCTGCCTGTTTGGGCAAGGTTGGTGCTGGTCGGAGGTCCAGCTAGTCAAGGCCTGCAGAAAATAATAATTAAAAATAAACAAGGCCAGGCGTAAAAGAGATTGTGTGGTAGTCGGGCGAGGCGGATGAATAGGAGGGTGGTAGCAGTGGTACTGAGGAGAGCAAACGAAAGAGGAAAAAGAGGCAAAAGAGGCAAAAGAGGAGCGCGCCAGCTGCGGGATCGAGTGGACCTGCATTGGTGGGTCCTGGCCGCTGGTCCCAGCTTCGATTGACGGCCAAATTTAGGAGCGCCAGAGAGGCCAGGAGTCTCAATAGAGCTGGACTTGGTGGTCTGGACTGTTGTTCTTAGCAGCATGACCCCTGCTAGCGGGTGATGGGAAGGGTTTTCAGCGCTCACTGCCTCTTGGACAGCGCCGTGGACTTTTTTGCTGAGTACCTACTTGCTCTACCACGTATCTACTGCCTGTGCCTACAGTGCCTCCTGTATCAGCTCGTAGCGTCGTCCACTCAGGCGTGGCTTGGGCCTGGTTCCAGGTTGCAAATTGCTCAATGCTACCCCAGCCCAGCTGCCTGCGCAAGCTCTGCATTTCGGCCACGCGGGCCAGAGAGGGGAAAAAAAAAATATCGACTGTCATAGACTTTTAGAGTCATTCAACTCAGACAAAAGCGAGAGACACTGGAGATTTCTCCGACGGAAAAAGGTTGGGGTTCTTCCGCAGCAGGCCTCACTTACACGCAGGCAGGCTCCTGCCTGCAAATGGGGCAATTACAGCGCGTTTCAGGGCACGTCAATGCTCTTCAGCGCTCTCCAGAACTCTTCAGGGCAGCTCCAGGCGCCACAAGGTCTGCCCCATAGCGACGATTCCGCCTGTGGAGAGACCCCAGCGCCCTGTGGGACTGTCAACCGAAATACCACGGACGGGGGCCAAAATTCATTTATTTGATTATGTAGATGTCTTTCCAAGAATAGCACTTGTAGCGTCACGCTACCAATAGATTTTGACAGTAGCAAAGAATGACAAAAATAATGACAATTAAAAAAAGCTGGGGAAAATTATGCACGTATCCGTCGTCGTCGTCGTCGTCGTCGTCGTCGTCGTCTGATGCCCGTCCAGCTGCAAGGGAGCCTCACAGCGTCCCACCCCCACTATCCTCGCTCTCGCTGCATTCTGCATGCTGCAATTGACCAACCATCCAGCTACCAACTAGCCACTTCACCATGCAGCTTTGCGGCAAGGGCGGTATTGCGGTATGCCGTTTCTGGTCAATGGCGTTTTCACCCATCCAGAATTGATCAGACGTAACAGTAACAGCAATCTGTTCTGGCATATTCAATCCATCTACCNGTCGCCGGGGGCTGAACATGGCGCGGCACCTTGACCACCCGCCTGCACTCGCAGCTGCCTCGACTCGACCCTGCCGAATACGGCTCTTGCATAATACGAGCCTGCACCACTTTGGGCTTGATGCGGACGCAGCCAGAAAAGAGAAAAAGAACGCAACGTTGTTAGCACTGACCAAAGCAGAAGTAGTGACGCGTATCCAGTCCATCTACGGATTGCCTAGTTCAAAGACCGAAAAGCGCAAACAAGGAAAACTACAAACCGTCCAGCATGCGTCCGTGATCACGCTTCGCGCTGACCACGGTGAACAACGACGCCGTCACAAACAACCGCCAGAGCCTCGGCCATTCACGTCTGGCTCCGTCCATCCATCAACTTGACCTTGGCGAGCAACCATCAGGCACACGCTCCGCTGATCCCCATCCAGGCACGCCCGAAGAACAATGGTAGTGCCCACCACGCCCGAAGAATTTGTCTCCAAATTCAAACGCCACAATCCCGACGCCATGTGGTGAACCACCTCGCTTCGCTGCAACTTGCTTCTTTTCCTTCTCTTCGTCTTCCGACCTGACGTGATCAACACCTTGATGCGCATGCGGAGCAGAGTCTGCAGCTGCTCCTCAGCCCACAAGCCCGCCTGAAACACCGGGTGGACAGAACTTTGACAGACGGCAGTCGTCACAATGGGACACATCCTTGCAAGGTACATGGATCTATATGCATGCGTTGTTTTTTACAGCCTCATAGAAGTCTTCTCCCCATAGATCGGCCTTGTTGACAATGGCTCTTGCTTTCGTGCTGACTGAAGACTGTATGTACTCTTACTCACAGGAGTCATGCACATCAAGCACGAGAAGCATCATAGAAAGCCAGGCAACCACGGCGCCAGCAGGAACCTCACCAAGGATCCCCTGTCGGAGAGGACCAGCAACTTCTCACACCTCTGTAGCGCAGTGTCATCGGGATCTCACATAGTTCGCCAGCAGCCGACATCCCCTGCCCGGGTTTTCCTATTGACACATGAGGCATTGCACTCGTTCAACACCAACAGCCCCGGGCTGTCGCGTTGGGGGCAGGAGACTCGTCTGGTCGGTCGCCGCCCGCCGCACATTCTGCACCAAAAGATTTGTAAACAATCCCATGCCGCCGATGCGGAATTTTACAAAAGAAACACAGTCCCACTTCTCTCACGACCTAAAATGGCGAAGCCATCGTTTTAGCCTGGACTTGGCCTAGATCCGTCAGTGCCGGAGCCACAGCGCTAAACTAGCTCTTGAGAAAACCGCACCTTTTATCCTCTTGGCCTTGCAGAAAGGCTGTGAAGGGCCGTCGGCAGGTGGTGTGGGTGGATGCGGGCGGCCGACGCTCACTGTTAATATGCCGGAAACGCAGCTGCCCATCCCATATGCTGGTAAGCAGGCCCTTTGTAGGTTGAGGCCGATCACTATACCGTCTTTGCTCGAGGACGGACAAGATGTCCCGAATCGACTTGGATTTTCATACAAGCCTTGGAATTGGCTCTGGACTTGCATTGATACTGCAGCGAGACACATCCTAACGAGCTAACGAAATCCTTGAACCCGCAGATGCTGCTGAGTGAGAGAGGCCACCACCATCAGCAGGCAAAAAGCCACGTCTTGGACCGGATGCAACCCAACGTGCTACCCGTCCCGGGCTGGGCTGGCTGAGTCTTTTCCACTACACCTTTCTTCATGCACCTGCTCAGCTCTTGACCTAGTGTTAAGGAAATCGTAGTCTCGAAATTAGCGACTTGGAGGAAAAATTTCTCCCCGCTCATCGGAGCCCAGCAGTCCGGTTCACATTCCCAAAACAGTCTGGCGGTGGCCCTCTTTGGGCCCTTGGCGCTCACGCTTCTCACCAACAATGTTGGCGCTCATTGACGCCAGTCCTTGGAGCAAATAGATGCCCTCCTCAGTCTTTCTCCGTAACTTACCAGGGGTCAGGGGGGNCGGCTCCCCCCTGGCCTGGCAGTCTCCGATTCCCCCCAACATCCTCGTAATCCAAGCCTCCTCCACTCTATACACTTGACCTGGCGAGTTATTCTTCGGGTCGATCGCGTTACGACTATGCCCCAGTGATCAGCAATTTCAGAACGAGCGATTCCCAACCTTTGGGGTCCCATGCAGAATCGACGATTTCTCTGCAACAGGAAGGTTGCCTATGAATCGTATGTAACCATCGCTGGCAGTCCTCAATGACGCAAATAGCAAAACGTTGAGAGGGCGGCCGATTCGCTGCAAGCCAATAGGGGGTGCCGAGGAGGGGAGCAGCCAATTTCAGACGGTGGGATGGAAATGAGCTGGCCGCCGCCGAGCTCAACTGGACTATTGACACAGGTTTGACCAGAAAGCCCGGACCGCATACTGAGCCCTTGCAAGCTGATCGCGGCTGGTACAGTGAGAAACAAATCCAGCACCGGGCCTAAACCGGCGCGTCGTAACATCGCGGGTCGTCGTCACCGTCGAGGGTCCGGGACTGGAGAATAAACAAGCCGAGCCTGCATGTCGCCGACAGTAGCGCTGCGCACAGAAACAAATCACGTCCAGGCCACCACTGCTTGTCAGTAAGCCTTGCCTACTCCGTCAAGAAGCTATCAATAGCAGCGTACGAGATTTGGGCGCCCGCGAAAAGCCACAGTGCACGACGGTGCTGGATATTCTCCGATTGCTCACCCCTCGAGGCACCATTCCAAACACACGTAGCGTTGTGGCTAAATCTATTTCCACGGTGGCTTGCAGCAGCCACTGTTCAGCGCTGGCTCAGCTTCTCACCGTTCTTGTGCATATTAATTGATCTATATACGGTGAAGCCAGCCGCGCAGCAAATCACACATTATCAATTTGCGGCATGTTGCTGAAATGGGCCCAAGCCACCCCGCGCACCCGCGGGCTCCAATATCCATCGTGAATTGCTGCAGCTTTTTTCTCAACCTTTCTCATGAGGTTTTCCATGGCTGGTACAGGGTCGTCGTGGGGGTTGAACAAAAAAATGTCTCAGCCATGGTCGATGTAAGGAGAGACATCGCCAGCCCGCCGCCACGACTCTCTATCCTGCCCTCCGCCCCCAACGTCCCAACTCGTCACCCCCTCACCAGCCCATTTTCCGTCTTGGTAACTGTACAGCGCATCGCATCTCTCATCCCTTCTAGACCTTGTACACGACGAAACGAGAGGGAGAGAGCTACTACCACACCACTTCGCACACACATCTTTACGTATAACTTTCTTTTATGTAACGCGGCCAATTGCGACCCTGCCGTGCGCCTACGGAGGCGAGACACGTCCAAAGAGGTCGGGACCGGACCGGACCCTTTTAGCTCTACGACTCTATTCGACCTCTTTTTTTTTNCTTTTTTTTTGCTTTTGCCATTGTGCGAGCTCTCGTCTTTTCTTCTTTTGACAAAAAAGCTATCATCTTAGCATCAACCGTCGCATATTATAGGTTTGCCACACCAATAATGCCCCAACTGGCCTGCATTGTATTTCGGCCGCCTGTCCTGCTTTCCTACTGCGAAGCTAACGAGCTGTGTGTGTTCTGCTGTCGGAAACTAAATTTGCTGCTAAAAGCTGATCCGGTCCCTCGGGTCTCCCGCCACTATTGAAGCTAAAAAGAGGACGATGGACGGATGATACCATACATAAGCACTCGAGTAAGCTTGTTTAGCAGACGTAGCTTGCATTAAGAATCGTAGGCCGACATTCCTTGGTTTCCCAAGGTCCTTGCGTCTTACGCGCTGGAGATGGGTGGAAATACCAAAATACCCCGTCTCTTTTTTTTGTCCCTCTCTTTCTTTCCTTTTCCAACATGGAGCTCTCCCATTGTCCGTACTGCTAGTAGTATGTGGCTTTGGCACCAAAACATGACTTTTGGCCGCCAAGGCCGCCGGATTCCGGATCTACTGATTCACCTGGCAGCATTTTGTGCGGTCCTCTCTTGCCAGCACCTCCCCTCAGTGTCTCTCCTCCTATGCAAGGCTCCGTTCGAAAAAAGACACCCCCCCTGGCTCTCTCTTGCCAGCACATCTACACCCAGCCTCGTTGTAGAAGTTCTAACCCGCCTTCTCCTCAGCCTAAACGCTAAGAAGGGGGAGGGAAGAAAGCTCTCCGCCACCATTTTTCGGGATCTCGACGCCCAGCCAGGCTGGCACGCACACCACCTCTGGGCAGGTAGTATCGCGCTAACATCGGATTCAGCTGGCTTTCTGTTTTGCCATGTAGCTAGGCGTAGAGAAGAGAGAGAGAGGGCTGAGCTAGTGCTACGGTGTGGGCGAGCATGTACAGGGGACAAAGGGAACAGCCACCGCTATCCGCTGGCACATCTCGTGGCCGCCCACTGTGAAGCTTACATCAACGCCACAGACATACATATTGAGTGTAAGCAAAAATAGGTACAGGCTTTGTGTTGTGTGCGTAATTCCCCTGTAGATCAGCGGCTCAACCAAAACCCTGGGGTAAAATAAAATAAATTCAAACGTGCAGCTGAGTCGTGCGCTTGCTTTGCCGTTTGTCTGCTGCAGGGCGGTCAACGACGTAAGGTGTGTTTCAAAATGTTTCTCCGTACGAAGTTCTGCAGCTGGCTTCTAGAAGATCTGCGGCGGCACGGCACTGCCGTCTCCCTGTTCTCAGCTCAGCCAAAAAAAACAAGAGACGTTTCAAAACGACTTACCTCAGAATTCAGCGTCAATGACTTGCGACGAGGCTGAAAAAGGGGGAAACAAAAAGTGAGGCTTCTTACATGGGCAAGGATGATATACTCGACATGACCACGTTCAGGTCCCTCGTATAGACGAGGATCGTAACTGTCGCGGTCACGGCTGTCTGAATATTACTAGATACATAATAACTATGTGTACCAATTGTCCACAGAGCCGTATCCATGGCATGTCTATTATAGCAACTTTGATCTTGCCGTCATCATGGCTGATGATTCTCGTGGTATTTCTCGTCGCGGTCTCTTATACTGTGACAAGTCATGTATGCAACCACAACTCAGTTGGCAGCGCGACAAACCGCAAGATCAGTTGCAAGTATGAACCGCCTGGAATCATTTATCAATGCCGTTCAATGTCGGGACATTCAAACTTCGGTCCTTGTTGGAATGGTATCGCGTTGAGTACAAAGCTGGGCGAAGAACACATCACATGAACACTCAAAACAGTATTTTTAAAAGTCAACCATTTTATTGTTTTTTTCGGTTTATATCTTCATTCTGGCTGTGCTCCTACCTCGGTTCCCATACAAAGAAACACGGGCAGTGATTACATGTCAATTCTTAAGAGTACATCCAGTTGCAACGTATGTTCCCCCAAGTGCCCAAACGCCGTTTGTTTGCATATTTTGAGCGCAGCTTCCTCCCTTTTTTCGCGTCTCTTCGTGAAAAATAAAAAACTGATTCAAAACAATGCTTTGCTATTTCCATCATACTTTTTGTAAAGAAAAAGAAGCCCTTTATGCCTTGTTGCGCATGTGGGGAGGAACCCACTTGCCAGCAGTGCGCGAGGGCAGCTGCTCAGAAGGCGCAGACTCCTGCTGCTCGCTTCGTCGAGGAGGGGGACCATCACCGCGCTGAGAGCCGCCGCGGTCCATGGGAGCACCGCGAGGAGGGAAGTTTCTGGGAGGGGGAGCGCTGTCCGAGGTCTCACCAGCAGCCTCCTTGGCGGCCTGGCGCTCACGCCAGCTGGGCTTGTTGCCAGCGAGGTTGAGACGGGGNAGGACCGCCAGCTGAGGGACGCTCCTGGGAGTCGGTGCGCTCGGTGGTGCGCTCCGCGGTGCGGCCGCCAGCGGCGGCAGCGTTCTTGGAGGCTTCTCTCTCGCGCCAGCTGCCAGAGCCAATGACGGGAGGTCTGCGACCCTCGCTCTCGCCAGAGGGCTCGGCACCACGGAAAGAGGGACGCTCCTTCTCGGCCTTGCGGCGAGCGAGAGCCTCGTCTTCGCGGCGTTGTTGAAGAGCTGCCTTCTCCAGCATCTCCTGGCGCTCCTTGTCGCGCTGCTCCTTGAGCTTGGCGAGCTCGGCCTTGCGGGCCTCGTCGCGCTCTCGCTGCTCCTCCTTCTCACGAGCAGCACGCTCCTCAGCCTCGCGGAGCTCTCTCTCCTTCTCCTCACGCTCGCGCTTCTCGCGCAGCTTGCGGTCGCGGAACTCCTTCTTGCGGAGGGCGATCTGCTTCTCAAGTTCCTTCTCGGCATCGCGACGACGCTTCTCGAACTCGTCACGGCGGCGCTCATGAAGGTTCTCTCTGAAGGACTCGTATGTAGAGACCAGTCGGGTCAAGCGACGCTTGAGCTCGACGTTGGCCTTGTGCAGCTCCTCAGCATCCTTGAGCTTCTTGGCGGTGGTCTTATCATAGATGGCACGGTCCTGCTCGCACTGCTTCTCGTAGTCTTCGGCCAGCTTCTTGCCTTCCTCCTTGCGGTAGGCACGCTCAAGATGGTCGATACGCTTGCCAGTAACGCGGAGCTTCTCCTTGACGTCGTGCTTCTCACGCTCAAGCTGGCTCAGCTTTATCTCACGGAGACGGTTCGTGTCCAGGTTGTCAATATCATCCAGATCAATGTCGAGGCGCTTGCCGTCCATCTTGAGTTCCTTAATCTGCTGCTCGACTTCGGCCCTGCGGACCTTGTCGCGCTCTTCCTTGAGACGTCTGGCCTCGCGCTCTCTCTGGTCGTTCTCCAGACGCTTATCCTCAGCCTCCTGGAGAGCTTGCTCCTTGAGGCGCTTCTGGCGAGCGGTCTCCTTCTCCTTGCGGGCCTGAGCCTCAGAAGCCTCCTCCTTGCGCTTCTGGATGATGTCCTTGCGGGCAAGGATGGCCAAGTGCTCCTTCTCAGCACCGGCCTTGGCGCGGCTGAGGGCAGCGTTACGGGCAGCCAGGCGCTCCTTGTTGAACTCAGGGTCAATGTAGTGGCAGGTGGTGAAGAGAGATCTGGCAAGGCGGACTTTTCGCAAGGCCCCGCGAAGTCGTACTTTAAGAGCATCTCCATGGCTGGACTATGCNGGGCGGCAGCTCAGCCGTGGACAAGGATGTGAAGGAGTACTCGTACGGCGATCGCTCTGGCAAGGCGACGAGTATCCAGATCAAGATGGGCGACGGCTCGACCATGACCGGCGGCAAGCCCTCGCCTGAATCGAGCAGCAGCAGCAGTGCTTCGTCTACGCCGAGTGAGACGAGCACGACTAGCAAGAGCTCGTCTACCGCGTCAGAGAGCAAGACGTCGGAGAGCGAGACTTCGGAGAGCACGACAGGTGTTTCCTCCACCAAGACGACCATGTCGACTACGACGGCGGCTAGCACGACGAAGTCGGGTGCCGCGGACAAGACTTCCAGCTCTACCACGCCCGCGAGCGAGACGCCTAGTGCCGCTGCCGTTCCCGGTGCGGTCGTTGGTGGCGTTGCCGTGGCTGTTGCACTCTTTGCCATTGCCTTTTAAGCAATCAGGGCTGAACTATGACTTGCCTTGCTTTGAACGACCCGACGTCATTAGATGCTATATGATTTGGATGATGCATTTAACATGGAAAGCCATTATAATTACCCTTCTTGCTACTCTTATTATATTGAATTTCATACTATACCTACTCTACTACAGTTTGATTATTAACGGACGCATGGGCGGACGAGTTCATCAGGTTGTCGTGGACGCCAAGTTCCTCGCCGACGACGTCAAGGCGGCTTTAAAGAGAAAGCCCATCATATTGCCCGTTTATGATCCTCTAGGCTTACATGCTTAATCTACAGTTTAGTTAAAATCGATAAATAATGTATAAAGATTCCATCTAAAGCCAAACCCAATCAATACACGCATCAATTAGGCGGAGAGGCTCCGAATATACGTTGGTGAGTGGCTTAGTAGTGTACGACCGGCTTTGTCATCCTCCTAACTGGCAATGCCCGAATTGAAAAGAGCACACTGTGAGTCGAAAGACATGATTTTTGAAACCGATAAACTTTTGTTTTGTTTTTAAATAGATGACTGTTAAACGGTATTTGCCTTTCGACTCAAGACCACACGGCACTTTTCGTCAAGAATCAAGTCACAGTGCCGTCACTCACTTGTCTTTGGCGCAGTAGAAAAATATGAAGATCTCTTGACTGTAATAAATTGGATACGAAGAGCTTTTGTATTCGCGCCGAGACAAATCTGCAGATGGTGGTCTGCGCCTTGATCAACACAGAACAAAGAGCTGCGGGCGCATGAGGGAATCGAAAGCAAACATGGTATGCGGTGTAGAGACGGACTGCTTTGAGCGTGCTTTTGCATCTTTTCATGAATTTTATATCCTGTTAGAATAGCCGCTCTTGGGAAATCCTGACAGACTGTCGCACTGCATTGAACACAAGGAAGAGCGGCAACAGTGTTACACAAGAGTCGGCTTGGCCAGCGCTCAATCATCACAGGCTCTTTTAAATCACACCTCTCGTCGCATCTCCCAAAGTTAAAAGATATAGCGCATATATTCATCTACACGAAGCAAAAGAAGATCACAACTAAAAAGCCAGCAACGCAGCGCAAGGGACTCTGGCACGAGTGTCACCATGGAACACGCTGCGCCGTCCAACGCCCAACGAGGTCGAACCCTGACGTGGCATGAGGCTACTGATTGGCAGCGCAACAGCAAATACATCCTCAGAGGTTATCGGACCCCAAAAGCGGATTGCCGCGAGATTCTCACCAGCCTGACGTTCCTCCACAACGAAACCTGCAATGTGTACACTCACTTGATTGGCGCGATACTTTTGCCGGTCATCGCAGCATTGATCATGCGTGGCTTTTTGTATTCTCAATTCTTTTTCGCGTCAGGGATGGATTATGCCATGTTTGGAATCTTCTTTTGGTGTACTGAGTGTTGTCTGCTTTTGAGCACGGCCTTCCATCTGCTTGCCTCGCGCTCGCGCGAAGTCGTAAACTTTTGGTGTCGCATGGATCTGGTATCCATCGTCATTTTCACTATGGGTTCCATTGTCCCAGGAATATATTACATTTACTTTTGTGAAAGTTACTGGCGGAGAATTCACTGGGTTGTCGTTAGTGAACTCCAATGCGTTACTCGTTCATTCTACATGCTGACTTTGACCCCATCTAGGCCATCACTTCAGGATTCTCAACGTCTGCGCTGCTCTCATTGCCTGTGTTCTCTACCATACTCTGGAGAAGGATAAGAATTGGCGCATTCGTCGTGCTTGGCGCATCGGCGCTTATCCCGCTGATCCACGGATCTCACCGGTACGGCCTCAAGTACGTGGTACGATATTCAGGAATGAAGTGGTATCTGATCGAGATGGCTATATACTGCAGTGGGAGTACTATTCATCTGGTAAGTCTGCAAAAGAATGGCAATTATATGCTCAACGACCGGTTCGGAATGATTTTGTCGACGCGAGCAAAGGGAAACATTTTTCTGATCTAACCGCTTTTTGTAGCTCCAAATTCCCGAGCGCTTTGCTCCAGGCAGATTTGATATTTGGGGCAGCTCCCATCAAATCTTCCACGTCGCCATTTTATGTGCTATAGCCGTACACACTGTTGGCCTGATCCAAGCTTTCACAGCGTGTCATACAATGGATATCTGTAGTATCCAGGCTGCTCAAAAAGCAGACCAGAGGGCGTAAATAAGTCGGAACTCAAAGAAATTTGTTTTCGCCAATGGATAAGTGGCAGGCCATGGTGCATAGCTCTACACTGACTAATATTGCGAGCATGTGCAAAATCGTCCAGCTTAAAAACGTCGTGATGTACCGTGCATTGGTAGAGAAGGTTCCACAGTTAAATCACAATATCATCATTTATAAACGTTTCTGAAAAGCATATTTAGGTAAAACAATACAGCCATATCCAGTGTAACAGAATACAAAAGATTGTTCAACAGCCCCAATGAACCAAATACTTTTCCAGCCGTTCAGCAGCTTCTGCTTTCAGAGTCGCCTCGCGCCCCTTGGCAAAGCCCGACGCCATGAGTCTCGGAATCTCCCAGAATCCCTCGCAAAGGTCCTCGGCGAACCACCAAAGATTGGACACCAGATCAGCATTCGGGATCTGCGAGGGCCGAGTGACCCCTTCCGCCGCCAGGGCCGCCTCCCACGCGTGGCCAATGGCGTACTTGGCGTCACCATCGTACTCCTTGTAGCCTGCGAGCAGCAGGTCGCGTTCCCCTTCATCCAAGGCCATACCGACCAACAAGCCCTGGAAATGGAGGAAGGAGTCCATAAACTCCGACAATGGGCAGCCGATGCGCGCAAAGTCAAAATCGATGATGCCTGTAAGGCGATTGGTCGGCCTGTCAAAATGCAAGTTGGGGAGCACTGTGAATCGCGTTAGTTCTGTCTGCGCCACTGCGTAGATCTCTGAAACTGTGCTTACAAAGGTCTCCATGGATGAGTGTGAGTTTGCTTTCGGGGACTTTTTCCAAAAGTTCGCTCAGCCCATTCGCAATAAAGTTGTCAATTCGATCGCGCAATGCCCGCCCGTCCGCTGCTTTGTCTTCGCGCCAGCCATTCAACCACGAGACGGCCTCGCTCCGCTCCAGCTTCCACATGATGTTGCCCTTGAGAAATTCTTTATAGGTAGAAAATGGGCCACCCATGCCGAAAACACACTTTGTGCTGGTCATCTTACCCGTGTCATCAAACGTGACGCCGCCAAAGCCAGTGATGCCCTCCGGCAGCGAATAAGTCTGAAATGCCTTGACGACGCGAGCAATATGCTTGAAGAGGGCAGCTCGCGTTTCCGGGTCCAGTCCCTTTAGATCATTGCCAGTGATTGCTTCGCCGCCGACAAATTCTTCGATGATGTAGCTTAGATTTTCAGCTGTGGCCCCGGTTCCGTCGGTGTCTGTGTCCTTCCAACCGTAGATGCGTGGAACGAGAGAAGGACCCACGTCAGTGAGAGCATCGCGGGCAAGCGTGATGAGAGAAACCTCATTACGAATGCGGATGGAATCTTCAAGGTTGGATTCTGCACGGGGAATTCGGAAAACGAGTCGCGAGGTGCCTTTGGGGATGGGATGGGCAAGAACCTGAACCGCGCCATGCTTTGCCGTGGGTTCACCGGTAGGTTGAGATAAAGTGATCATATATACATGGTTATTCTGACCGAGCTTGGGTTTCGTAATAGTGACTATTTCCAAAGGGATATCATATCGAGTCAAGAGCACACTCTTGATGAATGCTTCATGTGGAAGTGATGGCTCAGACATGCTGCCCTATAAATACGCTGAAAAATATGCAATAGAGTTTTCTGATTATAATCAAAACTGGAAGGAATTGCAGAAGAGATCATCACAATTTATACTATTTTGTGTCTCAAGCTATTCAAGGCTCTGTTGACCCCCGCTCCGGTGAGATTGGTGGCTTCAGACGAGGCTTCAGACGAGGCTGTGACTCTGTGCATTGCCGCACGAAAGTACCTGACACCAGGCTGGGGGGCTGACTTGCACAGAAACGGAAATATACACGGCAAAAAACTTATGTGCAATACAATAGCAGTGGTTCATAGTGTATTTGCTTAGCCGGTCTGTTTGTAGCTCCGGGGCCTGGCTAGACCTCAGGTTGAGGACATGTGCCTGGGCGACGGTATCGCTGTGAATAACCTCACTAAGCCCACACTAGCATAACCTCAGAATCCACCCCGGTGACGTAACTCGGCCCAGTTACGAAAGGGACTCGCACAAGTAAGGTTTCCTACTAATGAACGAACCGGAAATGGTGCCTGACGGAGACCCTTTTTCTCTAGTTGGCAGAAGCTATAGAGACCGGCTATTGCATGACTCTACTACACTATTTCTTAAGCGAGGGGCAATATAGTGTCTCTCAAGAGAAAGCCACTGTATAAGCTAGAGACTGAAAGGCACAATGTCGTAGTGCGGGGCAAACCCTGCCGGGAACTTGCGCATAGGCATCCCCCAATGGGCAATACCTTTCAGTTTTAAAGTGTGCTTCCGGTTCCCTATTTTCTAACGTTGCAAGTAATTATGGTTCGATCAACGTGCAAGTTGCCTCTTTCCCCTGCTGCCACGCCTGCAGAGAGCTTGGCCGTATGGTTGTTCCTAAATGATAGCCGGTCTAAGAAGAGGTGGGAATAACACGAGCACCCGCAACATGGACTTGTAAATTCATATAAATGATCGATACAGCCCAAATAAGGGTAACCCGGAAACTTTCTTTCTGCTCAACGAAAACAAAGCTTGGAGTGATCTCTGGCTCAAGGACGGAAATCTAGACGGAGAGTTGCGTCGCATCACGGTACAAACCTGTAATCAGATCGAGGTTATACAAGTAATCACGCCTTCTCGTGTCAGGTTTGCTATTTGAAGCAATTTTACGTATGCTCGTACTTTCTCCATTCGCAAGGACTCATTCGCACACGCGGAGTGCCATCGCAGGCAAAAACTCGCAGCAACGGGAACCTTGTTCCCGCGCGCACGTGCAGCGTTCCATTCACTACCGAGAGAATCCCATGCCAGAATATCCATCTTTTAGCGATACGCCCATTCTCGCATGGAATGTTAAAATGACCCTGAAGTTGTCGCCCTCGCTTAGAAGGGTCCATTTCGCCATCTCAAAGACATCGGCTCTCAATTTCGCACGTCACGAGCAAAATGGCATGGTTAGCGGGTTCCGAGTATCTTGGGGTTCTCGTATTAAACGTAATTGAGATTCTGAAAACCCCCTTGATTCCTGTGTACTCCTCTCCCATCAGCCGCCTTACCCATGCGCTCGTTCACGCCGTGCTGCACCTACACCTTGAGTTTCACTCTGCAGGGCCATCCCTCTTGCCGGATCTTGCGTCATTGATTGATAAGATGCAAAGTGGATAGCTGAGAACTGCGCGCTATTTTAGAGTTGCCGGCATCGTGCGACTCCAGAGCGTTCGCAAAAAGGCTCTGCGTCACCACCATGGCGGTTAGAGTTTTGTCCGTCTGGGCTCGGATATGAACGAAGAGATGAATCGGAAAGCCGGGGTTAAGCCACATGCGAGCGGGATACGACGATGGAAGCGAACTTCAAAAGTTCTCAAAGTTTTGCTTTCTTTTTGGCTCATTCGTTCATTGGGAGCTCAGGCCTTTTGCTCTGCATCCATCTATCCATCCATCCATACGCTCAGAAACTTTTTGGCCGACCCAGCTGATGAAATGCCTTGTTTTAATACCTGCGCGATGGCATATATCCTGCCCCTGCGTCTGCTTACGTCGACCGGAATTTCTGCAGGCTTCAATCTTGGCTGCCAGATTTCTTAGCGTATGATGACAGGCGCAACCAACCAACGGTCAGTCTCGGGCGAGAAGGTGGTTGCGGTGCAAAAGGTCGAGCGTTCCCCTCAGACATTCGCCACTCGTTTTTCCCCCCAAGGACGGCCAAGATGCCATCATGCTGCACAGGCAAACCTTGCCCATATTTCCTTATGCCCGTTTACCTCATCGCTTCCGGTGGCGGGATGGGCGCCGTGTTTCACAGACCTCGAGTCGGGTTGCCGCCGACCACAAATGGCAGGCATCGCCGAATGTCATTGGATGAGCTTCAAGCACAAGCTCTCGTACATGGGGCGGGAAGCTTTCGTCCTCGCCAATTCCATGGCATTTTTGGCACTCAATTTCCCTCATACTATGACCTGATCACTCAAGACGACTGGCATCCACCATACTTTCCCCCAGATATTAATATCCCAGCTTGCCCCTCCACTGTCCATGTATATCGAAGACGGTAACCTAACCCCCCTCTTTCCACACATACACATATATACACAATATCGCAACCATGCTTCTTCTCAAGGCGGTAGCCACCGCCTCTCTGCTCTTCACCACCGCCCAGGCCTCGTACAGCAGCGGCGGCTTCCCGGGATACTTCAAGAAGCTCAAGGACGAGCCGGCGACGTTTGACCACTGGGTCAAGGACGCCCAGCCCGACAACTGGATCGGCATCTACCCCGTCGGCGACCCGGGCCCTCGCGGCAAGTACTCCACGGCACCGGCGCCCACGAGCACCGCCGCGCCGCCGCCGGCCAAGGGTGGTGCGCGCTGGCGCGGCGCCGGGGAGGGCCACACGCCGGACGGCTCCGCGGCCCTGGCCTGGTCCTA